>QLPN01010908.1:0-18028 GCA_003314395.1 Albatrellus ellisii
TTTCCTTGGGGTGGACATATTGCATTTTCAGGCTGAATAGGAGGGTATAACCTCCCGCTCCTAGTTTGGGTCGCGACGTTGACATGTGTCAATAATTGTGTCGCACCTCATTTGCTCCACCAAAGACAATTACTTTACTCTAAATCTAACGTTTCAAACCCAATTACTGTGTGCAAATTCCAGTCATTACTGCACATTTGTCGACTTCAAACTCGGTCAAGCTCATCAGCACATACACATCGACACCAAAGCTTGGCATTAAATGCATTCATCATCCCTAGCGTTCGGGTCATCAGACTCGTAGTGTTATAACACAGTGTCTCCGAGCCTCCCCAGTTGGCATAAGACCAAGCTACAAACCCAGATATGGTAATAAAAAAAAGGTATCAATAAGGGTTCTGCTTAAATGTCTGGTCAGAAGATGAAAGAGTTCCAAAGTTCAAACTAGCAATAGTTTATATGAAAGAAGGGCACGAAGCAGCATCCAGAGCGAGAAAGCCATAGCCTGACATTGCAAAGATGTCCACAGATCAAGGGGCTGGAGTTGATCAAAAGCTTGTACTGTAAGCCGCATTAAATGAACATGGCAGCCACACCAGCCCCGATGAAACCAGCAGTGCCCCACCGGATAGCAAGTCCGGCGGCACCGCTCTTGGTAGTGGAGCTACCGGAGGCCGTGGGGGCACTGCTTGAGCTGCTCGGATTACTACGAGATAAAACAAGTTACTAAAAAAAATTGGTGGAAGCTAGAACAATACATACGAGCTAGAGGTAGAGCCCACGAGTGAAGTAGATCCAGTAGCAGATGAAGTGGTTCCAGTAGCCGTTGAGGAAGCAACGGAAATCGAAGTGCCCGAGGTGGAATTGAGGCATGCAGCAGAGGCTAATGACAATCAGAAACTCAAGGTAGCGCACAACCTTTGAATCATTGCTCACTGCCAGGCTGAACTGTAAACGGCGCAGAGTGTTGAGTACTGCCAGTAGTATCCCGGATGGTAAGATCGAGTGAGGTGCCTGTGAATACTCGTAGTCAGACATGATTTATGTCGGATGGCAGTCCTAATACTTACCTGATTGGAAGGTAACTGCCGGCCAGGTGACAGGTGACGAGGTGACCTGACCGAAGTTCACAATTGCAGCGGCATCAGGGGTAGCACCAGGAGTAATGCTTATGAAGGGTGCCAAAATACGATCAATAAATCTTCTGGTGGACGTTGTCAAGAGTACACACCTCTATATTGAAAAACGAATCAAAGAGGATAGCTGTGAGAACACCAATAGAGCGCTAGTGACGAACATACAAGAAAGTAGGGAGCTAAACAGAAGACACAGGAAAAAATCAGAACCGAGCATTGTGATAAACAGAAATATACTGACACTGTCCACCACTGAAGGTAATTTGCAGAGGTTGGCATTCAACAACGTTGCCTCTGCGAAGAGAATAAGATAAGAGTTGGAAAGGATACTGAAAAGAGACGTACGGGGTATTGATGGTGAGGGCGGAGGTTTGGGCAAAGGCGCCAGTAATGAAGACCGCAGTAGAAGTGACAGACAAGAGGATAGATTTCATAGTGAACGGGACTGGGAACGAGCCTGTTGTGCACTGGCTTTGCGTGTTGAAGGGAAAAAAGCAACGACGATGGCGCGAGGTGAGCCAAAGTTTAAAAGGCGCTGGGAGGTTGGTGTTTACTTTCTGACCAAACAACGGGCCGACATGATCAATTGAGCCGTGTCTTCGCCACTTCAAGCCATTCCCTCGCCTCTGCGCCGCCGAACGCCGAATCTCAGATCGCGTATGACTTCAGAAGCCGCATTTGATAATCTGAGGCTACAAACTTGCAACAAGCCCATACAAGTAGGTGAAAGACGTAAGTTACCACCGACTCATTATCTCTCGTCTTTAGACTAGTAAAACTCAGCGAAATGTAGACAGGGATGGCCATGCCCTGGTGTCTGCAAGCCAAGCCCGATGCTATCCCGGTGGAACACCGACTGCTCCCAAACACCTACAGACCCCCATGCTACACGACAGTTGTATTCTACACGTGAGATCCTATTCGTTTCCTGTGTATCGTGAGCGATCAAGTCCCCCCCCCTCTGGCACCTAGGTTCATGCACAGCGAACCATCTAGGAAGCACAGAGTCCACCACTGTCCTTCGACCATATTTCAAACATCCGGCATTTTTACCCAGGATATCAGCCCGCAGTGGTCGCTTAAATACGTCCCATCCGCCAGTTTGACCAGTAAGCCCACACGCCAAGGCACCCCGACCTCATACTCGTCCCGCTTGATGAACAGAACCTTATCCAACCGTCCCGGGGGCGGGCACTTCGAAGGCGGCTGGATCCCCCATGTATTCTTGGGTACATTCTTCAATTGCCCGCTCCACGCGTCATCCAGCCCATTTTCCTTCACGAACTCCTCGTCCAACGGCAAAATCGCATTCATGTCCCCACACAACACGCCCCCGATGACTAGTGTGTCCTTCAGCCACCAAGCCGCGGCACGCAACTGCTCCCTCCGCATCCACGTGCCCTCCATGCCCGATTCGAGATGCGTGTTTATGATCCGCAGCATGCGTGCGCGGGGCTCCGTGCCCCCGATGAGTATGTCCGTGAGCAGCGCCGTCCGGTTGTGGTGCGACTGGTGGTACTGGATCGACGCCGAAGATGCGAATGGAACATCCTTCGAGAGCAGTGTGACCACGCCGTAGTGTGCACCGCGCGGCCACTGGTACGGGCTTGCTGGCACCACCTTGAAGTGCGCACGTATCCATGCGTGCGCAAGCAGGATGTAGAAGGACTCGTATGTCACCTCCTGCAGCATCAGCACCACGGGCCGCGGGGCCTCGCCGGCATGACAGCCAAACGCATCGTGCTGGATATGGTGTATCGCCGCCTCTGTGCGTTCGCGGCACTTCTGCGCTAAACCGTTAATGTTCCAAGTGACGAGGGTGATGAATCGTGGGAGGGAGCCGGGGGCATATACTACATTAGGGTTGCTATTGTCCAGGACGTATATCCACCGCTGCCCCGACCTTGAATAGCGGATGATGTGTGCGGGTGCAATGGTGTCATAGTTTATCTTGTCTCGCATAGTGGAGGATATAGCATAGACAGTATAGAAGCGAAGTGAAGGGTGGCAGGATGTGGGGCGTTCGTCTCGGGCCCCTCTGCCCTAGATAAACCCGTGATGCTTCCTGTAATAATTGTTGTGAGACCCCCGGCGTACGGAGTGATCACTATTTCACATCAGATGACCGTGCGCGCACCCTGACTGACGGGCACGTTTCCTACAATCCGATCGCACAATTGCCATGTGGACCATATACTATCCTGGTAACTTACTAGTAATGAATAGCATGTAGGTCTGCACCCTGTAGCTCACTCAAAATATAACCCTCCCTTGTAAGATCCATATAAACAGAATGGCAAGTTTTAAGGCTACGTACGTGTATATTTTATAGATGAGGTGCAAAGACATCAGCTTGTGACAGAGTGTCCCGAAATGAGAGAGTTTGAACAGATTTTCCGATCCATCAGTCACGCATCGTCACACCTGCCGATCGCAAGGTCCGACGACACCGAGTCATTTCACGCTCGGCGCCGAATTTCAGACAAGGAGAAGGAGAGTACACTACGTCATGAGGTAGGTACGACAAGGTGGAGCATCAGTGGTATACGTGGTGGATTAATATTCAATGGCGTGGAGGGATCACTGAGAGAACTTAAGCTTAAGTCATGTGTGCTCTTCAGCTCGCATATGGGACGAGTCGGGAAGGGCGACGGACCTACATGCACGACTTGATAAAGGCACGTGTTGGACAGCGCAGCGAGCCTCGACACACCGGACATGATAGCATACGTCGTTCTGACTGGTGCGACAGTGCACTAGCACTGAGCCCTGCGACTGGAGCCAAAAGAGACACCCACCAGCTTGTCGTCGGCAGGCGATCGCGCGCGGCCGGCCCTTGTGAACCGATCTTGCTCGCGTTCGAAGCCCTATTGCTTCATCTTCTCGTATATCATAGACTGCAAGCGTGTAGTTGCCGATACCCGAGTGTTGCGCCGCCCTCCACGCGATATATCGAGCGAACCCGTCGTGTAAAAAATCCACGATACTCAACTTGCAGAACGCACCAGCGGTCCAGCACGCTGTCGGTCAGCATTAGCACACACTCATACTCGAATGAGCACCTGATCGTACAGCAGACATACACGAGAGATCTCAATCAGGTTCAGTGCGATTCCTCCCGCCTCCAAGGTTGACGAAGAAAACGGCGATATGCACGCTGTTCACCGCGTGAAACTAAAATGCTCAGCGATCCATGCGATAGCGTGCATAGTACTCAGCACCACCAGGGTGATCAAGTCCTGCCGCCGTGACCGGGGTCCTGGCATTGAGCACAGCAGATTCTTGAGGGACCAGCTAAGACAAAGAATGATTCCCTATGCACACTGAGTTTGTGCCAGGGGACAGAAGTCTGAGGTAAAGTATGAGGATCTAGTTCGTTGTCGTCATGAGGTGACGGCCTTCCTCCGAATCTGCTGCGCGCTTTCGACCCCGTGCAAGACCGGTGAAACGATATGCGAAGCGGGGGTTAGTAGCGTGGGCATTGAGAACCACAGGTGCCATTGGCGCGACAGCATCCGACCCATGTTTCATCCGCTCAGACCGGCCCAAGCACAAAATAACAAAGCTACACGTTAGGCGCAATATCCTGGGAGGATTTTGTGACGGCATTGTAATGGCCCTGTCACAGGACTTGTTGCTGGAAGGGCCCTTGCGATCGAGATTCTCCAATCACAGATTTCCCACCCCTATTCGCCCTCTTCCATCACTATGCGCTTCAGTGCATTATTGTATTTGCATATGCAGGAAGCTGATTCTGTGGCTGTCTCGCAATAATGGATATGTGGAGGGATCATTGGCAGTGGTCAACGCATTATTATGATCATACATCGATTACAGTTCGTCAGTAGCCCGCTCGACTGTCTTTTTCTCCGCATTCTCTGGGGCAAATACAGAGAGGATGTTCGCCTTGATTTTGATCTCGTCAAGATTCACAGGGGAAAGCATGCGCTTCTTCAGGATGGCAGTGAGGCTGGATATTTACAACAGTCAGCATCTCGAGATAGAAAGGACGAAAGCTAGCAGGTGGAATACATGGCGATACAGTGGCAAGGGCTAATAAATAAATAAAACGCACCGTTGGGTCTCTTTGTTGATGTAATCTTCAGTTCCATTTGTAACCTTCTCCATTACGCGAATATAATGACGAGCGGCGGGTCCCAGCTTGGCAGCAAGAGTCATGGCCTCCTTGTAGACCGCATCGCGGGACTCGCCAGTCGTGACGAAGAATTTCCTCGCAAGAGCGTCAAAGTCGGGAAGTCGGCCAGCCTACAAGTCCAGGTTGAGATTGATCGAAAGCTCCTACAAGCGAAGCAGGATCTCGAAGGGAAATGGACAGACCAAGTCGTTCAAACCCCCGCCGACTGCACGTTTGGTACCGCACTTCTTGTTCAAGAAGTCGACGAAAGCTTGCTCTGTCCGTGCACCATCGTAGTCAACAGGCTCACTGCCGCCCTTCGAGAAGAACTTGATGGTTGGAAAAGACTTGATATCGTACTTTGTCGCAAGGGGGCGATTGGCTTCAGCATCAGCATCAACGTTCGCGACGATGCACTACAAGACAGATTATGAGCTTGCAACAGGGTGAAGTGACAAAATGCAGGGAGAGAACGCACGTTAGACTCAGGGAGAAAATCCTTCGCGACTGCGCGCCAAGTTATTATGAGCAGGCAAAAGAGAAGGATAACAGAGGTAGTTCATGCCTTCTTCGTAGATCGGCTTCAGCCTCTTGCAGTGTCCACACCAGGGAGCCTATAACGGATTCAGCTCAAAACAAGACAGATGAGAAGCCAGAAAAACTGACAGTGAAAGCCACGATGACGTCACTCTCTTTGTTCTGAAATCGCCATCAGGCATTCGACCTCGATATAGTGGGTGGAAACAATGAACTGACAAGGACAACATCATCGAAAGTATGCGTGTTCAAAAGCAAGGTAGCTGGAGGCGGGGGCGGCTTGATGTTTGATTTGATGCCAGTCTTCGTCGAGATACTAATTACATTCAATGCCTGAACGCTCTGCATGTGAATTGCAGGAAGTCGAGACGTACAACGACACGAAATTGTCAAGCTCAAAACCACCCTCGAACGGAGTATTTTTACCAGTCTCATCGAACCATATCAACGCTGCGCATGCTATAAGGGGTGGGATGAAAGCAGATCATATAAAGCGCATACTGGGAAAGCCAGTGACACCATATTTCTGGCCAAGTGGCCGACCAACGCCGTCAGCGTCGACTTTGGCGACGACTACCTTGTCCTTGGCATGCGAGAAAGCATCCGCCACTTGCTCGTACGTGGGGGCAAGGTTCTGAAGTGCGTGTTGTGAATTCGCGAGTACTCCCGATGAGAGCAGCAAACATACCTTGCAGTGACCGCTACAGTCCGGCACGACAGCAGTTATCATCCTTGCAAGTAAAATGGCTAGATAGTGAAGCTTACCACCAAGGTGCGAAGCTAATTTCTCCTTTCAGTTCAAAGCTACGGATGAGAGAATGTCACGTAGCTCACTCACAATTCGACAAGACCTGGTTTGCCTTTCCCAATGACGTCGTCAAAAGTGTCTGGGAAAAGTTCGAGGACGTTGGAGGAATATACCCCCGTCAGCAGAGCGAAGGAGAAGAGTGTCCGGATAAACCTCATGATGTAGTCGTGAGGCGAGTGGAAGATGAGAAGAAGCCTGTGTTGACTGACGTGGAGATCGTGTTATAGGAGTTGTCAGACCACCTTAGTCAGGATTTACATAGCAACTTCGCGCTTAACATGGCTTTTCAACGCGTTTCCAACTGGTCTTGAGGGAGAAATACTTCATTTTTTTGGGTGCTTCATGTCCGGCTCCATATACGCCAAGTATGAGCAAGACTCAGACCCCTGGACCCTAGTCGACGGGACCACAAAGCATTCTATAGCCTCCTTCACGCACAAGCGAGAAGAGAGAACTGTGGCTAGGTGGGAGTTTACAAGTTACAACGGGCCCTATGGCTCTATGGGAAAACATCACAGCATGGCTCCGTGCCCTACCTTGTTTGAACTCGCTATCAACACTGGCAGAGACGACGGACACGAGTCGTACGACACTGCCCAAAGGAGCTGCTGCCCTGGGTGCCCTAAAAGATGCGTCCGACGACATATCCCTCGACCTCCCCCCCAGATTAAATGCAGGACGACCGTCTTCTGCTGAGGTCAGCTACGGCCTGGAAGACTAATGTTTTCCTGTTGGAAATGTATTCACAGGGCGCACAAATGTGGCCCGTACTGGTCGAACCATGAGCACCGGAGAGAATGCCCAGCTTGCGGCACGGAAGAGTCTACGAGCACATTCTTCTGATTGCAATACCTCTAGCCAAAGGACGGTGCGGAAATCTGCACGTCGCCTGGCGGTTCTACCCTGGACATTTTCTGTTGGCTCAATCCTCAGATGTGGACTCTCCAGAATATATGTTCATTTGATTTCCCTTCCATCTCTTCGTGTATCTTTATGGGTTCGAGCTTATTCGGGGAAAAAATGCATGCACTCCGGGCCGCTCCCTGGCGTCCGCTTCTCGACTGGGCGCAAACTCGAAGCTGCAAAGGAGTTCTTCCCTCCGAATCGGCATACCTCATCTGGAAACTAGAGTGCGAGTGGCTTTGAATCAGAAGGCGACTGACCCATCTACCGTCCTCAACGCCTCGGGACGAGTGCTGTACAACGAACACTCGCTGGCTCCAATGTTTCGAAGTTTTGGTGGGTATCCCCAGACTGTAATAGATGAACCCCTGATGCCCCTTCGAGCACCGCACTACTTTCCCTTAGAAAGTGTGCTTAGACATTTCCTCAGGTGGCATCGGTGAGGTCTAACTCCTAGCTCGTCTACGAAGGGACTGCAGTCCACTTTCGTACCAACAAAAATAAAATAAAATAATCTGAGCAAGACACGGAGTATTTGGCCTCCATACATACAATCTCAATTCTCCCGTTTCTGAATACCGGTGCAGCGACATACATCGCTTCCTTCCATGAGATAATAATCTATACTAGCTCAATGTCAGGACCACGATATTCTGATGGTTGTCCTGTTCAATCATACTTGTACAGCCTGGTGCTTCATGTGCAAGATTAAGAAAATGCTAAAATGTAAAGAACAAACGACGGTAACCAACACAACGCTCCGCTCCAGGGCCCCGCGAGTGCGTGCGAGCGCGACCAAGCAGTGACACGCACAACCACTGAGCAGGACTCCGGTATACCACCCCGCAGATGCAGACGACCCTCAGTCGTCTTTTTTCACCAACGGCGATCTGGCCAAGTCAGGATTCGGCGTAGGTGGGAAATGTGAATACAAGGACGCGCTTCTCATAGAGGGCGACACAGAGGGTGTACGCGGGGAATACTGCAAACCTGCCGTGGTGCCGTGCAGGTGCGGGCCAAACATGGTCGGGGAGAGCCCAAGGCCTTGCGACGCGGTGCCGCCCGCGCTGACGGAGCGGGCGGACATCGGCGGCGGAGCAGACATCGGCATGGGAGAGTACGGATTGTAAGGCGAGAGGTTTACGGGGGTGGCATTGTATGGCGAGGAGCCTTCGACGGTCCAACTGTTACCCTGGCGCACAACGCGCCCAGGCGAGTGTGTGGGCGAGGGGCGCACGTGCAGGTGCCCGCTGACCCACTTGCTGCCCAATGCTGAGCTGCGCGCGCTCTCGGCCGGCGCGAGTGTACTGGAGTCGTTGGAGCCGGTGACGATCGTCACGGCACGCGAGGTGATGCGGAGGGCCCAGGAAGCGCAGACGAAGACGCCACCAACGACTCCAGCCCACCTGTTACAAGTGTGAGAGGCATTGAGAGAGGAACAACGGGGGCACACACCGGATGAGGAACTGCACGAGTGTCGTGGTGCGTTGGTAGATTGTGAGGCGCATGGGCTCGATGTCAAATTTGAAGAAGATGCCGGGAGTTCCCTGGTTGTGCTCAAGCACGCGTGTGTAGTGCGTGACGCTGTACTGGTTTGTAGACAACCCAGAGGAGCGAGGGGGGATATACGTGGTAGGAACGACACGCAAGAAGTATTGGTAAGAAACGAAGTCTGTACTCAATAGCTAAGACATCAGAGGTGGCCAATGACACTGATGTGTGGGCGGCTTACGGTCGTGGGTGATCTCGAGAGAGTTGTCAAGAGGTTGTATGATCTCAGGAAAGTGCGGCCCAAAGGAGAACTCGGTGATGACATGCGACAAATTCATGACTGCAAGATCTTCATCAACAAGGAGAGGCATATCCCAGAAGTGACTTACGTTTGTGGTCCACGTGGACGTTGGTGACATATCCATGCCCAAGCGTCGTTATATGTAGATTTGCTAAACAGGACGTCAGGCGATTGTCCATGCGAACGAACGCACAGGAACTCGCCTGTGACCTTCTTAACCTGCAGGGAACCATAGACCCTGCACGCGCTGCCGTCTACTTTGTGGTTGTATGTCGGCTTATACAAGGACTTAGAGCGACTGAAAATGGAGAAGAAGCCTCTCGATTTGCGCGACTGAGCAACGGCCTGGCGCGCAGACAGGGCTTTGGCATGCTCTCTACACATTCAGTCGATCAGTCATTGAACACCTGAAGTATGGAACCAATAAAAAAAAACGTACTTCAAGGCTGTAGCTTGGCCGACGTCAAATAGAGTCTATGAAGGAGTATAAACCAATCACTTGAACAAAGTAGCACGAATCAATGCTTACGCCGTCTCGACGGAAGCCTTGGCTCAAGTACAATCTGTCCCCAACCGCATCTTTGAGATCGACACTCAAAACTGCAGGAGTTGACAACTTCAGACTGGTGTTATACCAGTTAAACGTGTAAGTCACTCACACTGACAGGGCATGTTGACGACGAGATCAACGTTGATGCCCATGAAGCTAGCAGGGTCTCTGTCGACGCTGAACTCCTGGTCCGGCCATCCCCACAGGAACTCATTGATGTCGTTCAGAACGAGCAAAAACGCGACAAGCCCGATGAAGAGAGTGAAGAAACCGCGGGACTCGGAACGGGACTTGTACGTCGATGAGAGCTTCGGGAACGCATCGAACGTTTTGAGCGGAGTAGGGGAAACAGCGTCGAGCTTGTCCAGCAAAGATCCGCTGGTTAGAGAGGGCATGGCCGCTGTGCGAAAGGAGAAAAGAAACGTAGCTCGCACCTCGGGGCGAGAACAGAGAATATATGGCTACGTGTCAGAAGCAGTGAATAATCCCAGGAATGTGGCACTTCCGCCTGATGGCATGGCGCCCACAACCCATAAACCCACACAACTATTCCTTTGAGCATCAGCCAGCAATTAAACCATGTGAGAAATAATATTTATCACAATGAAGTACAAAAATACGAAACACATGGATGCTTCTGGAGGAGAATTTCCCCGCCCTCCAAAATCGAACTATGAAATGAGCGTTTGCGTTGTGCTAATCGACTTTGCATCAAGAGTGGGAATATTACGCCCCCGGGTGCGCGGGCCTGTCGGGACTGCATGCATTGCTATCCATCAGTGAGAGTATGGCACGGTGAAACAAACTTTGTACTTTAAAACGGTAGTAGGAAAACTGTAATGCGTAACTCTGCGCGGAACCACGAAACCCTGAGCAAACTAGCGGCAGCCGATTGACAATATTGTAAATATGGAACAAAAATCCTTCGAACCGGGTTCGAACCAGTGACCTCGGGATGATTGGATTTACGATTACAGTCCCACGCTCTTCCAGCTGAGCTATCGAAGGCTAGGGATGACTATATTAAAAGACATGTTTAGGCTAGCTGACGTCGAGATAGTGACGTCGGCGTGCCAGTCTCTTTAGATACTTTCCCCTTCACCAGGGCTGGAAAGCCTTTCTCTCCTTCCAATGCCATCTTTCTCCCCCAAGGTCGTCTTTGTTCTCGTCCTCGTCACACATTGTGTTCTATTGTCGCAAAGCAACTATGGGCACGTCCCGAGCTCTCCACGTAGTCTGTCCAAACGGACCCTGGCTAGTCTGTTGTCAGCAGACCTAAGCCAATTTAGCGACGATGGCGATCAGGTATGTTCGGGGTTCTCTCTCTATCCGTAGCTACTAGCTATCAACCCTGCACACAGTGCAGGCCCCTTGCGTTCCCTGTGGAAGAGCAGTGTGCTGCTGTGTCCGACGCATGCCCGGCGTCTGACACATTCCTCTCCATTCCCTATCTCCAGTTATACTTCTGCGCCTCTCTTGCCGCACGCCCGTTCATCTTCGTCGGCCTCCTTGTCTGGCTCCTCTTTCTCTTCTCCACCCTAGGCATCAGTGCCTCCGACTTCTTTTGCCCCAATCTTGCTACCATCGCCCAGCTGCTGGGCCTCGATGAGAACGTTGCGGGTGTCACCTTCCTTGCGTTCGGTAATGGCAGCCCAGACGTGTTCGCTACCTTCTCTGCCATGCGCACGAACGCGGGCAGTCTCGCCATTGGCGAACTCATTGGCGCTGCGTCGTTTATAGTATCGTGCGTCGTGGGTTCGATGTGCATAATCAAGCCCTTCAGGGTCAACCGCGGGCACTTCCTCCGAGATACCGGCTTCTTCACTGTAGCCGTCGCTATGATCCTTATCATCTTGTGGGACGGCTATATACATGCGTGGGAGGCCGGCATGCTCATCCTGCTCTATGTGATCTATGTATTTGCTGTGGTCGTTGGTAGTTGGTGGGATCGCGTGCAGGAGAAGAGGCTTCGGAAAGAAATCCAAGCTCGTAGTGAATTCGCTGAGGACGGTTCGACGCAATTCTCATATCACGATGAGGAGCCTTACAGAGATACCCGTTAGTGATTTATATCCACTCTACTAGTGATTAAACGAGCGATCGTGTCCAGTGAGCCCTTCTCCCTCCACCGTGCCGTCTTTACAAGTCCCACAACCGCAATACGCCAGAGCACGCGCCTCTTCTCATCCTGACCCCCTACAACTCGACACCCAAACACTATTGCCTCCACGCCCTCGATCTAGAACGCCTTCCCCCTCCCACCCCAACAGTATGCCGTCCTTTTCCCTCGTCGGCGCGCTCGAGTTCCGGCAAGTGATATCCTCCCTGCAGCACCAAGCCGCCGGCTCGTCCTTGGACATTTTCGAGTCCCCACTGACACCATATCCTGGCGGGCACTACCATACTCACCGTCACTCCCCCTCGCGCCCGCGCACACCGGTACATGTGGATGAGGGCATCGACCTCTGGGGCGTGCCGCTGGACGATCGCTCCCCACATATCACCCTTGCGCAGTCTTACCAGCACGACATACCGCGGCACGTGCCAGGCGAGATGCCTCTGGTCCAAATCGACGGCAGCACGACGGCGTCCGCGGTGCCGACCATCGTGCACACGCCCGCATCGGCTGTGTCGGAGACGGACGGTGATGGACACCCCGTGCTGCGGCCGGTGTCGCGGCGGCAGTGCGCGCAGCACGTGCTCGCGCGGGCGGTGCACATACTGTTCCCGACGCTGCACGGGATGTGTGAGAAGACGCTGCTCGGGAAGATCGCGGCGTTGATGGCAGCACCGGCGGTGTTTGCGCTCACAATCACGCTGCCGGTTATCGTGACACCGTATGACAGCGTGCACGTGCACGAGAAGCACGCGAGGCGTGACGAGCGGCTTATTGCGTTCGAGGAGGAGGGCGTCGAGCGGGCGCTCATTGCAGAGGAGGAGGTGCAGGAGGAGATGCACGAGCTGCAATTCAACAAGTGGCTCATGGCCGCGCAATGCGCGCTCGGCCCGCTTTTCTGCGCCGCGGTTCTGTTCAGTGCGTCGCCTTTTTTATTGGATGCGAACGGGTACTGATACGCGGCGCTGTAGTGGGCACGAAGCAGCTGGGATGGTTGTTGCTCGCGGTTGGCGTGGCGGGCTTGACGGCAGGCGTGCTCGTGGTGGTGTTCGCTGATAACGGCGCGCACCCGGCCGCGCGCATGGCGCGCTGCTCGATGGGGTTCTTCGTCGCAATGGTGTGGATTATGGCCATCGCGGACGAGGTGGTGAACGTGCTCAAGGTGTGCGCTCGTCGGACCTTCCCCAGGTGTTGGTGAATGGCTGACGCATGCGCCAGACGTTCGGACTCATCTTCGGGCTCTCGGACGCCATCATCGGGCTCACGATATTCGCAGTGGGCAATTCGCTCGCAGACCTCGTCGCCAACATGAGTGTCGCCGTGCGTCCTTCTCTCCCACTCCCTCGTATTCACTGTAGACTGACACCGCGCAGGTGTTCGCGCCAATCATGGGTTTTTCAGCGTGCTTCGGCGGGCCGATGCTCAATTTACTGCTCGGGGTTGGGATCTCGGGGTCGTATATTATCAACCAGACTGCGCAGCCGTACCCGCTGCAGTTCTCGACGACTTTGCTGACGAGCGTGGTCGGCTTGCTTGTGTTGCTCGTCGCGACGATGGTGTTCGTGCCCATGAACGGATACCACCTCCCCCGCGCGTGGGGCGTGTTCCTCGTCGTGTCATACGCGGTCGTCATGGCGGTCAACATCATTGTGGAGGTCACCATCGAGGAATAACCCCCAACGCCCTGCGTCCTGGACGGGACGCACGCGGGTGCTTTTACCGAACTGTAGTTGTAGCAAATGGTGTGCTTGCATATACATACCTGACACTGGAACCTAATCTGTTCGGTGCCTTACATGGAGATGAGACTCAGAGTGTACATGCATGAACTTCTACGTAGAGGGCTGGCAGTCGCGGTCTGGCGGTCTGGATGCCACGATGCTAAGACGTGTGTGGGTTGAGACTGCAATTGATGGAGAGGTCAGTGGAGACATGGTGTGTTGGATTGTGACTGGACCGGTTGTGGTCTGGATGCCCGTCTGAACGAAATAGCTATCTAACACAGCCAGCGTGTGTGAATCGGGTTGCGTCTGCCGGTCTCCAACTGCCAGGCTCATTACGAGATCAAGTCCGCTTGGATCTCCGCTGGACGATGAAAGAGGCGACGGGCGTCGTCACGGTCGACCTCATCTCTTCCCAACTCGCTCTTATATAGTCCTTCTTTTCAGTATTTTTACCCCCACGTTCTGCCCGTCGCTCTCTTCTCTGCCCCTCTTTATAGACATTTACAAGCTCTATATCACCACACATTCTCTTGCTAGCCATGAAGTTTTTCGTCACCGCAGCCGCCCTCGTTGCCCTCGTTCCCACCGTCTTCGGGCAGACTGCCCTCACAATTAATACCCCGTGAGCAGGCTGTCCTTCTCAGCATGTCTTTCTCTGACATACGCTTCATCCCCTCTGCAGTCCGAGCGCTGTTGAGTGCGGTGAGTTTCTGGCTTGTCCTCGTTTGCGGTTCGGTATGCTTATGGCACGTCAGAGCCGTTGGGGTTCTCCTGGGTCGGCGGGTCACCCCCGTACTTCTTGTCTCTCATCCCGGGTACGTGTCGAGTGGCTCTGGTCTTTTGATAGCTCCTGATGCCTCGGCGCGTGCAGGTAACCAACCCTCTGCATCTGCGGTGAGCTCACCGTTTCGCTTCTAGCCATGCTACGACGGCTGACCTGCCTCACCTTCAGCTCAAGCAGTTCCCAGAAACAAATGCAACTTCGTACACCTGGATGGTTGACCTCCCGTCCAACACGCAATTGTAAGTGTCGACTCGTGTGGTCTGCTTATATGATGTGTATTGCTTACATCTACTCTTCAGCAATGCCGAAATCGTCGACAGCACCGGCCTGCAGAAGTTCAGCGCTTTGGTGACTATCCAGGCGGGTACTAGCACGAGGTGTGTGTTGTCTTCTGTCATCCACGACCTTGTCTGACGCGTTGCTTGCAGCTGCGCCAACAGCAGCGTTCAGGAGGGCACGGCGGCTTCTACCGCTGCTGGGTAAGCCCGCTCTCCATCTGCCTACTGCCTTGATTGATTGGTGGATTACCTATAGGACTGCTGCGCCGGCTTCAAGCGTGACTAGCAGCAGCACCGCCTCTTCTGCTGGTGTTCACTCCACAGTCAGTTCTGCTACGAGTGCGCACTCGAGCGCGAGCGCAAGTGCTAGTGCTGGCTCAACCAAGTCCAACGGCGCCGTGCGCGGCTCGACGACGACTGCCTTCGGCATTGCGGGCATCATGGGCCTGGTCGGTGCTGTACTCTTCTGAGGTAGTAAAAAGTGGACAGCAGACTTGTGCATTCCCTCGTTTTTCCATACCCTCATTTGCCAGATAGATACGTGGGATTTGAAACAGCCTTCTTATTCTAGCACGAGCGTATGATCGTGTCTTATTTTGTACCGTCTCGTACTAGTGTTTGTATATAGTAGTGTCATTCTGCTAAGTGATTGCGTTTAGTATTTGTGAGCCAGCATCCAAATATGGCAGGTGTTGAGGTTGGATGTCCCATCAAATTATCCTGCGTGTCGCTGTGGACCCCCAAATTAAACAACTTGTTATTCTGTCTTCCTGCAACATAAACATGCGGGATACGCGCCCCCCATTGCCCACGTGTTGCCACATTTCCCGCCGGAAATCTTAATGAGTGCCCTTTTAATACACTGCGCATGCTGCAACGCGGACGCCCCACCTGGGCGTACACCTTTGCTCCTCACCCTCCCATCTATACACCGGCTCCCCCTCGTCCAAACGAGCACAACAGATCCCCGCTCTCTTTCGTGGCCCATAACCCTCATACAGACACATATAAACGCACCATGGCGGACTCGCAGACGGCCCTGCGTTCGCTCGCACTCACACTTATTATGCTGCTCATGCTCCTGCACAATGTCGCCCACGCGGGCCCGCCGCAGTGCAGGCTGGTGCGCGCGGTAGGTGACGAGGGCTCCGGCGAAGCACGCCCGTCGTCCACGCCTGAAGCCAAGCCTGCGCCCACGCCTGGGGCTACGCCCGCGCCCATACCGACTAGCACCCCCGCCAGTACCAGCTCACCCTCGCCCACCCCGCTTGCACCCTTCCCGTACGGCACGAACCCCATCCGCGGCGTGAATCTGTGCGTTCCCCTACACCCTGCACCTATACCCTACACCCACCTCCCTCTCACCGATAGTACGCACTGATCCCCTCCTCCTCCAGCGGCGGCTGGTTCGTGCTCGAGGTGCGTCGCCCGTACTTCCTACCCCCCGGGGTTGTCCGGGTGCTCACGCCCGTGGCAGCCGTGGATCACGCCCAGCATATTCGAGAGCACCAACAACACCAACATCGTCGACGAGTACACGTTCGGCCTGTTGCAGGACAACGCCGCGGCACTCTCCGTGCTCCAGCAGCACTGGGACACGTGGTTCACTGAAGCCGACTTTGCCGCCATCGCCGCCGCCGGCCTTACGCACGTCCGGTATGTCCTCTCCCTGCCGTCGCTGTTCCCCTCCGCACGCTGTCCCATACCCATTTACACACCGTACAGCCTCCCTGTCGGCTACTGGTCCGTGCCGACTGACACCAACACCTCCGTCGCGCCGTATATCCCGGGGGCCTGGCCGTACATCCTGCGAGCGCTGGGGTGGGCAAACACGCACGGCGTGCGCGTCGTCCTGGACCTGCACGGCGCGCCGGGCTCGCAGAATGGGTACGACAACTCGGGGCAGCGCACGAACAGTCCGGTGTGGGGCATAAATGCAACGGACGTGGCGCGCACGCTCGACATGCTGGGCGCCATTGCGGGTGCGGTGGGCGGTGCTATCGATGTCCTTGAGCTGCTCAACGAGCCCGCAGGGTTTCGCGGGCAACAATGGGCGGACACAGTGCGCGGATTCTGGCAGAACGGGTATAGTGTGGTGCGTGGCGCGGCAGGCGCAGGCGTGAAGGTGATGATTGGGGACGCGTTTCTGGGTGTGCAGGTGCGTCGGCGGGTGGGGAGTGCAGCCCGTAGACGTGCTGGTGTGCTGATCAGCGGGCCGTTTTCAGAGCTGGACGAATTACTTGACGGCCCCGGACACGCAGGGCGTATTGATGGACCTTGTGCGTGCGCAGGCTTTTTTTACGGTCTGCTTTCGCGTGCTGAGGCTGGCGGTAGCATGAATACCAGGTCTTCAACGACACGCAGCTCGCGTTCTCGGAGGACGAGCACATCGCGGTGCGTGTGCCGTCCCCTTTGTGCACGCCGCTCAACACAGTCTCCTAACTTCTTTCCGCCCCGCCGCGTGCGCGTGCACAGGCTGTGTGTGCGCTGCAGCCGTCGCTGCAGAGCTTCGCGGCCACAAACCTATGGACGGTGATAGGAGAGTGGTCGACGGCGATCACGGACTGTGCAATGTGGCTCAACGGGCGCGGCGTGGGTGCGCGCTGGGACGGGACATTCGGCGACGGGGCCGCGCCGTTTGGCCCGTGTGCAGGGTACACGGGCAGCTCCGCTGGGTTTTCGGACGCGTACAAGGCGTTTTTGCGTAAGTGAGTGTTCTCGCACTTGTTTTGTCCCCTGTTCGCTTTGCTACTTTCGGTGGGTGTACTGATATGTGCGCGGGGAGGTTTTGGGAGGCGCAGGTCGACGTCGGCGAGAGCGTGCAAGGGTGGATGTACTGGACGTGGAAGGTGCGCGCGTGCAATTTATTTTATTTTATTTTATTTCTGGGTTGGTGGGTCGGGCTGACGGACGAACGGGCGGGCGGTGGGCTGCGCAGACGGAGAGCGCGGACGAGTGGAGCTACCAGAAGGGCCTCGAGGGTGGTTGGATCCCGCAGGATCCATCCAAGCGACTGTACCCTGGGCTCTGCAGCAACGCCAGCACGACGCACTGACCGCCGCCCGCTCCGGTGCATTTGTTTCCTTTCTGCCAGACCGCCCGGCGACCGACGGATCCTAGAATTGCCGAGCTGGTAATTGAGCACGATCGGACTGCGCTGCAGCATGCCCGCCGGACAGTCTCCGCTGCAGGTTTTTGTGTGAACTTGATTATTTTGGATGCATGCCGTATGTTGACTGTGTCGGACATGGAATTGAGAGTTCCT
>QLPN01010930.1:0-20049 GCA_003314395.1 Albatrellus ellisii
TACTTACTGTCGTTTTGGTCTTCTCGGGGTTGTTCCCACAGATGCTGCACATCTGTCAGCAGTACTCACACACTTGCTGCGCTTCTAGTTACTGTAGACCTGCCCTTAGGTACTGCACCTGGTCTGTGCATGTGTTCCAGTACTATAAGTAGATAGGTAGCTAGATGAATAGACTCCAGCTTGTTACAGCTGGTTCATCCCCTCTTCTTAGTCTGAGTTCCCTCATCCCTTGGGCTAGATCCAGGGCAGCTCCCAGTAAGCCTCTCCAAAGGAGAGCAGGGATACATTGGGAGTCAGTGGTCTCACACTACAGATGTTCACCGTAGGCTTGACGATCCTGACAGTCCTGAAGATAGTATAAGTTATTAGAGTTTACAGATCAATGATGATTGTGCAACAATCAATGAGGTCATGTAATTAAGTCACATCCATAGTAAACTACTAGTAAGTAGTCACAAGCATGAATGAGGTAAAAAGTGGGATGAGTCCTTATTGTATAGTGATTGTCCTTAGCAAGTAAATGTAAATGTTAGAATAAAGAAAGAAAGAAGAAAGACAAAATGCTTTATAGTACTTGGAGTAAAATTCACAGCTCAGTATGTAAATACTGTAGTACTATAAAGGTAAAGAGATTGGGTCCTTACTATAGATATGCACTAGTTTAAACTAGAATCTATAATAAGTAAGATATAAGAAAAAAGAAAGAAAATAAGTCCATTATGAGGTACCAAAGCAAGTGCCTCATAACACCACACCACACACTGATATACTGCTCTCAGCTCTACTTTCCCACACCACATTGTGTGGCCCACTCATGCTGAAGCAAGCATTGTGCTAAGAGCAGTCTATTGAGTGGCCTTAGGGAAGTGTGGTTTGTGTTCTCCTGGTAATAATGAGGTTGATGATTAAATATCTAATGACAATGATGAGAGGGATTGATGAGATAGTGATAAGAATGATAGCTCCAATGATGATCTTAGGATCTAGGGTGACTTATTGAAAGATATATAGCATCACTTAGAGACTTTGAGATCTTAGATTTGGTTCTTGAGAGGGATGAAGCTTGATGAGAGCAGGCCATGTGCAAGATGGAAGGAGTAGTTCTTATTGTATGTGGCACATGGTGGCTGTATATATATATGTGAGATGCAGGAGCATAGACCATTGGACTATAGGTAGCAAGACATGTATATGTCAGTATGGTACAAGGGTGAAAAAGGAAAGAGTGAATGTAAGCATAGTATTTGACATGTTCAATAAAGCTTAGGTTGAGCTGAATCCAGCACAGTGCAGAGTAATCCCTAGATTGCAAAGTTGACAAGACTGGGGTTCAAGACCACCAGTCTTGCCACTACTTATACTAAAGATGTATCTGAAAAATAGTACAAATGAATGAGGTTCACAGATCAATGATGGTTGTGCAGCAATTAACAGGATAATGTGACCAGATACATGCCCATAGTAAACTAAGTAAATAGCCACAAGTGCAAGTGAAATGAGAGGTAAACAAAGACAAGATGGCACAGTCCTTGCTAATTGTATCATGATATTCCTTAGCAAGTAAATGTAAATAAATAAAGAAACATAAAAAAAATGAAGTAAAATGTCAGGCTGCCTTTTATTCTCCCTATTTTTCTCTATATTGTCCATATTTTTCCTATGCCTATATCACCACTTATCCTCTTATTGCTCTTGATCTAGTGAGGCAATCCATTTGTTCTCACATTTATCTTGTTAGAATTCATTGGCTGATGATGTGTCTCTTGTCCAATCTCTGATCAGCCTGATTACAAACTACTTATGACTCATTCTCTCATACTTACTGCTGGTGCTCACTCAGCCTTCTCACAGCTGCTGTGGAGTATCACCAATCATTCCCACACCTACTGTGGACATCAGTCAGCCTCTTTGTGATTGGATTCTATCTATAACTTTACTGCACAGCCTTAGCTAGTTCATTGACCTGCCCTAGAGTATCATACTACATATACTATACCACTCCTAGTGATATTCCCCAGTTCTGATCATCTGGGATATCTGCTAGTCTAAGTGAGATTGTCCTTTTTGCTTCTTTTGTTTTAGTTGTTCAGTTTTGACATAGTGTCAGCCTCACATCAGATGCTCTATAGTACTTGGAGTAAAACTCACAACTTAGTATATAAATACTATAGTACTATAAGGGTAAAAGCAGACAGAGTTCTTACTAGGTAGAGTGGAGCTAAACTCACAGCTGTAGTAAAACTACACTCTGCTAGTCAGTAAGATAAGAAGAAAGAAAAAGTGATGAGAGCAGGTCATGCACAAAGAGGGAACTTGAATAGTTCTTATCATTATGGAGTGTCACTACAAACTACTTATAGTGGTGCATGGACCAAATAAGTATGAACAGTGAGACTTGTGTACAAATACATATGCAGGTGTGTGTGTGTGTGTGTGTGTGTGTGTGTGTGTGTGTGTGTGTACAGTATTGAAACCAAAAAGGAAGGAGGATGTTACTAAGCATGTGGACATCAACAAAAAGAATAAAATTAAGTCCATTATGGGGTGCCAAAGCAAGTGCCTTGTAACAGGTACCATCTTGGTATCCCACAAAGGTCATGGACATGGCATGTGGGTTGAGCTTGGAGCAATGGACTGAGGGAGTACATACATGGCTTGGCAACCAAAGATGTGAAGGTGAGAGATGTTCAGTACACTTCCCATGTTCCACTTTGAGTGCAGAGTAGACCAGCCAAGCTGTCTCATTGGGGACTGGTTGTAGGTGTGAACCACTGTACAATCAGTGTGTTCCCAGAAGCTGGCAGTAAGGCCCACAGTGTGGAGCATTGACATGGTTTTCTGAAGCAATGTACAATTCCACCACTCTGCATGACTGTTCTGCTGTGGTGAGTACAGCATAGTCAGTTGATGCTCTATGCCTCTCTGGGCAAGGTCCACTTTAAATGTTACCCCCATGTACTCCCCTCCCCTATCAGTGTGTAAGGCTTTGAGCTTACCTTTGGTTTGCATTTCTGCCCAGGACAAGTAGAGTCAGAATGCAGTCAGTAGCTTGTCCTTCTGTTTGAGGGGGTAAATGATGCCATAGCCAGAGTAGTCATCAATGAAGGTAGTGAAGTATAGATTTCCAAGAAGGGAAGTGACATACATGGGACCAACTAGGTCAGAGTGAACCAGATCTAAGACTTTTTTTGAAAAAGAAGAGGAGACTGGAAAAGGTGCTTGTGGTATTTTTCCCAGCACACATCCCCAGCATGGGTGAGGTGAAATAGGCTCATGGGAGATATTGAAGCCTTCTACTTGGGATGTGTTGAGCTGTGACACAAAATGTGGTGAGAGATGTCTAAGACATTCATGCCAAACCTGTAGAGAGGGTTTGGAGGCTATTACATTGACATGCACAGTTGGTTGCAGGTCTAACCAGTGGTTTCTGTTCCACAAGAACCCACTACAATATGTGACAGAGTTTTTGGAGATGGTACAAATCCCAGATTGGTGTATAATGATAAGTCTTGGCTTGTGAAGACAACTTATGGATATGAATTAATGTCCAGCCTTTGGGATGTGTAGAGTTCTGTGGGGAGTAAGGGAGGTTCTGCCATTTGTTTGCTTCAAAGTTCAGGAGATAGATCTGATGCCAAGACAAGTGATGGTGGAATTATTGCCTAGAGTGATGGAACACTTAGTATTTGTTTTGTACATGTCAAAGTCTTCTTGAAAATGTGAGATGTGGTCTGTGCAGCTAAAGTCAAGCATCCAAAGGTGGGACTCCATCTTGGAGTAGAAGCAAGTGGTTATTTCCTCATCTGAGGCTATGGTAGCAGACAAGATGTTAAGTTTATGTTCTTTCCCCTTTTCTCTGTCCACCACTTTCTTATCTTCTGGCATGCCATGCAGCACCTGGCAGGTATCAACAGTGTGATTCTTGTGCCTGCAGTGGCTGCATTTGAGGTTGTTCCTCCATGCATTGTGCTGGTGCCTGAGTACTGACAGCAATGGGTGCATCATGGTTCATGCCTCTTTATCTAGGATGCACAGACATGTGATGATGGGGTCTAGCTTGGCTAGATTTGAGGATGCAAGGATGACAGAGGTAAGGTGTGCCCAGGATTCAGGTAGTACCTGTAGTATTATCATGGTGAAATGCTGGGGAGAGATGGCTATGCCAGATGATATGATCCATGCTCTGATGAGTGTGAGCATGTAAAGCTGGGTGTGAGTGGAGATGAGACATTGAGTTGACACCTGAACAGCACTTGGAAGTCAAGAAAGGCCACAATAGCACTTTGTTTGCTATAGGAGTCTTTGAGAGCTGCCCAAAATTCTTGTGCTATAAGTGAGTCATCCTCAATGAGAGCTCCTCCCACTGTCTCTGTTATGCTCATGCTTATGACTGCTTTGACTGTGTTATTGTTATTTTCCCAGTTGATTCATTCTGTCTCATTGTTGATTGTATAAGAGGTGCCATCTGTGTTTATTCCCATGTCAACACTGAGGAGTGGTTTCAGAGTAGTGATGGTGTGAGTGCTGACTTGATGAGGATAGCCCATCTCTGATATTTTGAGGTTCCTTCCAGCTTTGCTTGAGTTCTTGGAACAGAAGTGGCATTTGATAAGCTGATGGGTGAGGTAAGGAAGAGGATGAGGGGAATGAGTTTGAGGGAATAGAGCTGTCAGCTGAGATTAAGGAGTCTGTTGATGAATGAGAGTGTAAAACAGGCAGGGCCCATAACCTGATGAAACCAAGCCATATGCAAAAGAGATGAGCAACTGAAGTACTGAGTCTATTCTCTACTAAGTGTTGTCTATATATGTGTGAGGTACTCAAGCACAGACCATTGTGACTATACTAGTAAATATGTGTGTGTCACAGTAACAAAAGAGGGAAAAGACATTAGAAATTGAGAATGATATTCAACACTTAGGATCTCACTCACAGCCATCATCTCCCTCAGTTCATCTAGGACTGCACATCACTCTTCATCACTCCAGTCATATCCTTGAGATGAATCAAGAATCATACATCAAAGACATCCTACAGCAGTTTGGCTATGCAGACTATACCCTACTCACACTCCCCTTCTGTCATCACTCCATCTGATCAAATCTAACCAAATGATATCTCAATGACATTCTACCAACAACTCATTGGCTCCCTCATTTATACCATAATAGTGTCCTGTCCTGACATCTCATACATCATCTCTCACCTTGCACAGTACAGTGCAAACCCCTTGTAAGACACAGTCCTACATATCCCTGATGGGAAGCTGGGCACACTCTCTTAAGGATAAACCAAAAGAAAGGGTAATCCAGCTATATCAAGCTGGGGTCTATTCTCTATACTACTGAGCCACTTATAGTAAGTACTAATGTGCATGGACCATAGCACAGTACTTATGGGCAGGCCAGACAGTACAAGACCACAGCTACAAGAATAGGGATGTGCAGCATCCATGAGAACCAGCCCATCTAGACTAGCCTAGAGCCACAATGACAGTAAGTGATGTAAGATAAGCATAAAAGAAAAGAAAAGATAAAGGGAATATAAAAATGAGAGGTGCAAGTGTGACTTGACACCCCTCAGATGATCATCTCCACATGGTATGCTACATCCTCTGGTACCTCCAAGGCACCTCTCATCTGCACCTGCACTATAATGGTGCATCAAACTCAGGCCTCTTTGGCCACTCAAACTCAGACTGGGCTGAAGATTGTGATGACCACTAGTCCACATGTGCATACACATTCTTCCTTGCAGGGAGCAATCTCCTGGTCATCAAAGAAACAACACATCATGTTCCTATCATTCACTGAAGCTGAGTACATCACTCTATCCCAGGAAGCCACTCAGGCAGCCTGGTATGACATGTTCCTTGGTGAAATCAGGGTCAGCCTCTGTGAGGCCAATGCTGGACAGTGAGGTCACACAAGAGTAAGAGAGGATGATAAGGGATGAGACAATACAACTAAGAGGAGAATCACACTGTATAGTGGATATCTCAGATGTATAAAGCTGGAGAGCCATCTACATACAAGTACACTATATGTAGTAAAGGAGTCAGTGCACAGACCATGTGCTGTCACTATAGGGCAGGCATACATAAGTAAGATGCACAGTATCATGAGAAGCTTTGTAATGTAGTGTGAGAATTGTGTCAGGATGCATCATTTTTCTTTTCATTTTTATGATTTCTTTTATACTTATTTCCTAGATATATCTTATCTTATCTTATCAGATCATTAGTAGATCTTATTGCAATTATCTATGACTCATGATCATTCATCATCAGACTTATTACTGTACATATATGACTCATATTCTCACAGTCACTTACAGAGCTTCCCACAGATGCTGCACATCCCTACTGATGCTGTGCAAGTGGCTTACTGATCATTCACAGGAATGCCACACATTCCTTTATGATATACCTGCCCTACAGTAGATACATGGTCTGTGCACAGGTCCCTTTAGTATATATAGAGTACTTGTATTGTACTCTTTCTTTAGCTGAATACATCTGGGATATCTGTTTGCTTAAGCATGATCTCATCCCTGGTGTTGGCCTTCTGTGAGGCCAATGCTACATCAAAGCCAAACAACAAAGAAAAACTAAAACAGAAAGGACAATCACACTTAGACTAGTGGATTTCCCAGATATATAATCAGTAGGGTAAGACAAGAAAGGGACTAAAGGCTACTGCACCTAGTGGATATCCCAGATGATCAAAACTGGGGATAAAACACTAAGTGGACTACTGTATTTATAGTACTGGAATCAGTGCACAGACCATGCTATACACTATAGGGCTGGAGTATGAGAATAAGAAGAGATGAGGTCATAGCTAATAATAGAAGGGATGTGTCAGTGCTGTACAATAAGTGCAGCAACAGTGGGAACAATGAGTAAGCATTCTGCAGTCAGGGTGAGAACAATAAGTAAGCTGCTGCAGCAACCATGAGAAAAAGAGTCATAACTACTTCATAATCAGGCCAATTGGAGATCAAACAATTGGCATGCCATCAGCCAATAAAGACAAACAAATAGAATGCATGACCATGGGAATCACTTTGGTAGATCAGGAGCAATTATAAGATCTATGACAATAGAGACATAAGAAATATAGAGAAAAATAAGAGAAAAATAGGAGCAGCCTGACACCTTCCTCATTCTCCTTACACATTGTGTGACTTTGCTGGCAAATGTCAGCCTCATAAATTGTAGCCATATAGGTACAGTAAGCAGGCCAAGGATGAATTTGAAATGAGTCATAATATATTGCAAAGGAACCAAAAAGATTGAAATGAGATGTATATTACAGATCTTGAGTGATAAGATCAAAAGAAATTGTAAGATGGTAAGAAAAATAAGTATGTCCTGACACATACACCCCTTTTTAGGGCAAGATGACTCAATGAGCAAATGAAAATCCAGTAGATCCATATCCTTTTTCTCCTCTATTGGTAGTGTCCATGAGTGATATGTGTTTGAGGATCAATTGAGCTATCTGATCTTTTTCTTTGACCAAAGATTCATTGTTGCCTAGATTGACTAAGAGAATTCTTATAGGTCCAATCTGAATCAATAACTCCTGCTCCAGTGTGGATAGAGTTCTTGACAGCCAGACTGCTGCATGGACCAATATGTCCATAGCAGTTGTCTGGTATAGCCAAGGAGATTTGAGTATCAATTAGTTTTTGACTGTGGGCAGGAATGACTATTTCTTCTGCACTATAAAGATCTAGACTGCCTGCATGCTCTGATCCTCTGGTAGGTAAAATTGCTGATTTTGAAAGTCATTTCATTGGAATATTGCAATGTTGAATGGATCTGATAGCAGTGGGATGTTGATTTTAGAATTCTTTAACCAGTTTTGGGACATCTTTGGAAATGACACCTGCTGGTTCCCAGGAATTTTCATCTTCTGGGTAATCTTTCCACTCAACAGGATATTGGACAAGTCTGCAATCTTTTCTGCTATTCAAGATGCTTTCTACTTCATACTGCTCAATGTTATCTTTGATGATATGTGTCAGGACCAACAAACCAACAATGGACATCATCATGAATGCTGCATACCCAACTTATCCCTGCCTCCTTTAGAGGACTTACTGGGTGCTGCCTTGGAACTAAGACCAAGGGATGAGAGGACTCAGCCAAAGTAGAAGGGGTGGAACCAGCTATAACAAGCTGGGGTATATTTGCTATACTACTAGCTTACTTATAGTCTTATGGAATACACACAGACCAGGTGCAGTAACTAAGGGTGGTCATATAAGTAGAGAGCACAGCAAGCCTGAGAACAGGCACAGCACATGCACAGCATGTGTGGGATCCAACCCATGAGGCAGTAAAGACTGTAAGTGATAAGGATTAGATGTAGATCAGATAACATAGAATGATAAGATGATCTAATCTAATCTAATATCAAAAGTAAACATTAAAGAAAGTAAAGAAAAGAAATATAGCAGCAGGAAATAGAGTCAGTGACAAGAGTCTGACAATAGGAGAAGGAATTTTGTTGGGGGTAAAAGGAAGTAGTTTAACAATGTGGAATACAGGATGAATCTTCATTGATTTTGGGAGTGCTAATTCATACACATTGTTTAAAAGCACTTTGGTGATTGAATAAGGCCCTAATTTTTTATGATCCAATTTCCTGGTTGGTCATCCTGTTTGTATGTTAGAGGTGTCTAATTATACTTTATCCCCAACTTGGTTTCTCCTCTATGAGCATCATAATGCTTCTTCATATCATCAGCTGCTTTCTTTAGTGCCAATTCTGCACCCTCTACTGGTTCAATAGTGGATGTCTTGCCTGGTTCATAGCCCATGCATGGGTTTTGTCCAGAGTTTAGTATGAATGGGGAATATTTGGTAGAGGCATTAACTCTATTGTTGTAACAGAATTTTGCCATTGGTAGCCAGTTCATCCAATCTGATTGTTGATGGTTAATGAAGATTCTGAGATACTGTTCTATCTCTTGATTGATTCTTTCTGTTTGGCCATCAGTTTGCAGATGATATGCTGTGGATAAGGCTGTCTTTATACCTAATAATTGGTTCAATCATTTCATCATTCTGGATGTGAATTGAGGACTTCAATCTTTTCAGGTAGTCTGTGGTGCTTCCAGATATTGTCTCTGAACAATCTCACTACTCCTTCCAATGTTACATCTGATGTTGTTGCCATTGTTTGGATCATTGTTGAAAATCAATCTACTACCATAAGTATTGAGTCATATCCTTGGCTATTTGGTAATTGTGTGATGAGATGATCTGCCATGGAGTTGATGGTATTTTGCTTGAAGCCAATCCTCCTTGTGGCTTCTTTGAGATCATTTTTGTTCTTTGGCAAATGTCACATCCTTTGACATATTTCCCTACATATGTAGCCATTCCCTTCCACCAAAATGTCCTTGACACTAGCTCTAGTTTCCTCCATTGCCCTGATGTCCTGCTATTGAAGTGTCATGGCACTGTTTGACAACTTCTGCTCTACAGCTGTCTGGGACAAGGATTTTGTCTTTGTATGTCATTAATCCTTGTTTGTTTTCTCCTCATCCTGCTATAATTGCCATCTTTGCTTCATCTGTTGACAACTCCTTCCACATATGTGCATCTCCATCTTTTTCTTGAGCATCTGCAATTTCCTGGAGTAGTGGAATATTATTTGCCAGTACTGCATTGGTTGCATTTGGTTTTTTGAAAAACTCTTGTTTAAGCAGCATGACATTCTCATTGTCATGTTCCACCTCTCTTTATGATCCACTCATCTTGAAAGGAGATCTGATTTGGCTGAATGCTTTCCTGGTCAGTGGGAAAGGTGAAAGTTGAACCTAGAAAGAAATAGAGACCATTGAGCCTGGTGATGGTTCAATTTCTGGGCACTCATAAAGTACTCTAGGTTTTTATGGTTGGTTAAGATTTCAACCAGACTATCTGTTCCTTCTAGATGGTGTCTTCATCGCTCCAGTGCATGTATAACAGCAAGCATCTCCTTGTCATATATGTCATAATTGTGTTCTGCTGGAGATAACCCTTTACTGATGTATGTTAAAATGCAGGCATTGAGGCAAACAGCAGATAGATTGTGATGAGATGAAGATAGGCTTGTAGCCCAATAAGCAGAAAGAACATTCAAAGGACCTTAGTCCAGAGGTAATGCATCTGTGAGATAAGAGAAGATGTGTACCAGATGGTAGAGGGTACACAGATGAAAGAGAGAGCTGCATAGAACATGTATGTCAGAAGAGAGCTGAGAGAGCAGAAGAGATACTCACCTCAGCACATGCAGAAGTGCTGAGGTGAGACCAAGACAAGGTAAAGAAGATATAGTAATAGCAAGATAGAGTTTAAGAGGAGCTCAAACCATAAAGAGAAAAGAAATACCAATAAGATGAGATAGAGATAAGTGTACTTAATAAGTAAACAGTGTGATCAGCATCATAATGTAATGAAAAAAGCAACAATGTATGCCACTGGATGCCATTTTTCATCATCCTTCATCTGCAATAATACTGCTCCCATTGCATATCCCAAACTATCCACTTCTACAAGATATGGTTTATTGGGTTTAGGAAAGACTAAGACTGGCTTAGAACAAAGTGCTGTCTTTAAATTTCTGAAAGAGTCTTTTTGTTCCTAATCCCAATGCCATTTTGCATCTTTTTGTAGGAGTGAATTAAGGGGTTTTGTTAAGTCTGAAAATCCTATGATGAACCAGTGATAAAAGTTTGTGAAACCAAAAAATGAATGAGTTTCTGTAACAGATGTTGGTGTAGGCCACTCTGCTATTCCTTGGACTTTGACAGGATCCATCATGATTTTGTCAAAGGATATTTTGAGTCCAAGGTAATCTATCTCTGTTTGTTCAAAGTCACATTTCTCTGGTTTTAGATATAGTTTGTCATCTTGAGGACTTCTTCAACTATGAGGTTGTTTTCTTCCAATGTTGCAGTAAAGATGAAGATATCATCCATATAAACCATGACCTTGCCTTTCACAATGAGTTCTCCAAAGAGATGACTCATCATGGCTTGGAATGTGGCAGGACTATTGGTGAGTCCAAAAAGCATGTCAAGGGGTTTGAATAGGCCTTTATTGGTAATGAAGGCTGCTTTCCATTCATCACCTTCTTTGATACAGACATTATTGTATCCCCACCTTATGTCAAGTTTGGTAAAGTATTTTCCCCCTTTGAGTTAAATCCAGACATGAGTGGTAAAGGATACAAAACTTTGATTGTAATCTCATTGAGGCAATGATAGTCTTGAATTGGATGTGATTCGCCTGATTTCTTCTTGATAATGAAGAATGGAGACACCATTGGTGATTTAGAAGTTCTGATGTGTCCAGACTTCAAGTTCTCATCTATGAAAATTTCCAACTCCTGCTGTTCTGTGAAAGAAATATTGTACACCTTCCCCATATGCATCTTTGTGTTCAGTTTCAGTTCAATTGCATGATCCCAAATTTGTTTTGAAGGCATTTCATAAAAAAATTGTTTCATGAAGACTGATTTGAATTCATAATAAACCTTCAGTACAATATCTTCAGATTTTCTTCTTTTCTGCCTCTATCACTAAGTCTTGGGAGATATTTCACATTTCTGCCTCTTTTCCTTTGTCTCCTATCATGATGCACAATATTTTATTGCCTTTTGTACTTCATCATCATCGTTATCATCTACCTCAACCATATGAGGTACTTCTTTCTTCAATTTCTCAATTTTTTTCGTCTGCCATTTTTTTCTTTCCTCTATGACTCTCAAATGACACTGTCCTGGACATCTTGTGAATGATACTACACCAGTGTTCCAGTCTATTTCTGGATTGTGGATTTTAAACCAAGTTTCTCCTGATATGAGGTTGACTTCTCCTAATCCAGTTACACAGAACATTGTTCTTTCAGTGTGATTCTGGATTTTGACTATTAAGTCCACTGTTTCTTTGAAAAATCCTCATTCATTTCTGGATCCATCAACATTATAGACTGGTATAGATATTGGGAGTTTCTCTGTGTGAGACAATTTGTTTTTACAAACTCTTCATTGATATAATGCATAGTAGCTCCTGAATCTAGTAGTGCTTGGATTGTTACTACTTGTCCATTTTGAGTTCTATTTGTATTATGGATAATTCTGTCTTTATACCCATGACTATATACTTTTCTTCCATCTGAGAGGGCATACTCTCTGATGTCGCTTTCTTTTCAGTTCTTATCTCCAATGCAATGTTGTTAAATAATTCAACAGGATCACATACATTGGCATTATCAATAGCACCATCATCTGGAGTAAGTACTGAAAAATGATCAGACAAGGTAGCAACATCTGCTACTTGTCCCTCACAAAACCCAACTCATGGGCTTTCTTCATTGCCCATTCTTCATTCATCATTGTAGTGAATTCATCCATTGTCATATTTTGAATCTCCTGGTGAATCTCTCTCACCCTGTTCTGTCACCTCTGTGGATGATATGGCCCTGTTCCCTGCAGTTGTAACAAACTATCTCCTTTCATCTTTGGGCCCTATCTGCATCCATTGGCACCATTGTATTACTTGTGTTTTGTAGTGGAGGTGTCAGGACATGTTATTTATCTTTTCATTTTACAATTTTCTTTTATCTTATCACTCAAGATCTACATCATATCTTACCTCATCTGATTAGATTTCTTGTGATAATCTATGGCTCATTCATGACATCATGCTGTTCTCATTTCATACTTTCAAATGCCTGCCCTACAGTAACATATGTGGTCTGTGTGCACAGACATTTACTATATATACTGTACTCCTTAGTGTACCTGTTCTTTAGCTTAGTACTTCTGGGATATCTACTTCATAGCATGTTAGTCCTTGCAATACTATCATCCCTTCCTCCTCCTTCTCTCATAGGACTACTGTGTGACCTCACTAGTAGCATTGGCCTCACAGGAGGATTTGACTGAGGTCACCATGACTGATTAGGTGTTTGAGAGTAACATGGAGTCCATTGCTGGGGTCTCCTTGCTTGCAAAGACTAATTTGAATTCATAATATGCTTTTGGAATGATTTCCTCAAAGGTCTTTTTGATACTTTTCTTTTCTGTTTCAATTGCAAGGTCTTGGCTAATATTTCTAATAGCCACTTCTCCTTCCTTTCCAATCATGATGTATAGGATTCTCTCTCCTGATTGGATTTCATTGTCATCATTATCATCTACTTCTACCATCTTTGGTAATTCTTTCTTTGACTTCTCTTTCTTCTTCTGCTTCTCAACTTCTTTTCTTCAAGAATTCTGACATGGTATCATCTAGGACATCTAGTAAATGTCACAGTACCTGTCTGCCAGTCTATTTATGGGTTATGGATTTTAAGCCATGTTTCCCCCAGAATTAGATTGACTTTACCCAGACCAGTGACACAGAACATTGTTCTTTCAGTATGGTCATAGGTTTTGACAATTATGTCTACTGTTTCTTTTATAGATCCTCTTTCATTATTTGTACCATCTACATTGTATACCAGTATTGTGATGGGAAGTTTGTTCATATTGAGTTGATTTTGTTTTATGAATTCTTCATCAATATAGTAGGTGGTAGCTCCAGAGTCTAACAATGCATCTGTGGTAACTTATTTTCCAGTATCTGTTGTTTTGATTTTAACCTTTATCATGGGTAATTCTACTTTGATCCCCATGACAATGTGCTTTTCTTTTTCTTGAGAGGGCATACTCTCAGATACCTCTTCTTTCTTTTCCTGTTTCTTATGATTTTGAATTGCAATATATTCTGTAGCAATGATGGGATCACATACATTGGCATGATCAACAGCACCATAATCAGGAAACAGTATAGAAAAATGATTGGAGGACAGTGCAGCAGTATCAACTGACTGCCCTGTGCAAAACCCTGTACTTCCAGGAGTCCTCTCTTCTTCATTTCTTCATTCATCAGCCTGATGAATTCATCCAATGTCATATTTCTTATCTCTTCATGCACCTCCCTGATCTTGTTCTGCTGTTTGTCAGGGCAGTTCCAAGATATATGACCTTCTTTTTGACAATTGTAACATATAACAGTCTTTCTTCCCTGTCTGTACCTGTCAACATCCATTGGTATTATGTCATTGGAGGCTTTATGTGGAGTGCTGGACATGGTAGGAGTGCTGGCATATCACCTAGGTGTTCACTGTGGACCCCTTTGTTGCATGAGTTGTTCATACTCCCTCATGCATCTGTCCATCTGCTGTGCTATACACATGGTGGGTGGTGGATCAATGTTATGGACTCACAATAGAATGTCTCCATTGAGTCCTCTTTGGTAGCAATCAATAAGTGCATGCTCATCATATAGAATTTTTGCTGCTGTAAGGAGGAACTCCATGGTATATTCTTTGCAAGTCCTCATTCCCATTCATATTTTGTGTAACACCTGTGGGGCTGTCTGTGCCTCATCAGGGTTACCAAATTGTTCTCATATTTTCATATCAAAATCAGATGATGTGTTGAAGGGTGCAGGATGGAGTGGATTGAGAGGGTTACTCATTGCTTAGCAACTTGTAAGTTTCTCCATTCTTCTGCTGCTCCTCCAATCATGTACAATAGTGCATATATGATTCTATTGCTGTCTGACCATGTCTTGTTCACTGCAAAGACTAGGAATAATTCCTTAATAAGCAAATCTAGTTTGTCACACTTCCCAAAGAATGGAGTAGGTGACAAAACTTTGACCCAGTGTGTTGCAAACACATGGCCCCCTTGGATGATTGATTGGCCAGAGATATTTGTGGGAATATGGAGTTGGGCTTGTTGGGTTGTCAAAATACCAGTGAGGTTCACTAGATTTTTGACTATTTCTGCCATTGAATTGTTCATCATGAGAATCTGGAGGTTCTGGTCTTTTTGAAGTTGAGTCTGCACTTGCAGATCTGTCCTCATTATCTCCAGCATATCCTCCATCTCTGTTACTCTCAAATAAAGAGTATCCACCATGATCCTCTGATTTCTTGCCTCTCTTGTCTCCCCATCTCCTGAGCTGTCATCTTGGACCATTGGTGCAGGTTCATGTGGTTCCCACATGCTGCTGGCTCCAGGATTGCTCATTGTTCATTTCTAAGAATAAAGGCTTGGGGGAATGAATTGTAATGGGGGTTGGTATGTTCATGGTACTGAGGAAATAGTTGCCAAGGGAATTCCTCAGGATGGTCATTGTAGTAGGGATTATGAGGTTGGAAGAACCAGATGGCTTGTTGCCTTTTGTACCAGTATGCAATGCCATGGTGTCTTTGTAGAGCAGTGCAAGTTCTGGGATGAGTGGGTGATGGAAGAGGAGAATTAAGTCTGGCATAAGATTTGCCTGACCTAGTCCTCTTTTCTGAGCATAGTAGTCTTGGAATGGTGAAAATAAAATTGCATGAAGTGAAAACTCATTACACCTTTTTCAAGGGTGCAAGCCTTTCAACACAAAGTGGAAAGTGGAGATAAAGTAATAGTGCTAGGTGCTACAAATACTACAAAAGAGTTTCTGATACAGTAAAAAGTTATTGTCACCCTGGTCTGAACAGTTGTCAGGGGGTTTGTGGTGCTCCACTAAGTGGTGAGACACCCTTGCACTACTTTCTGAGGCAATGTAAGGCCAGGTGCTGTAGCTGACTATGAATAAATGAAACCGTATAAGAGTATGATGCACTCTTGTGTGAAGAGGGAGGGGAATAGGGATTGAGACTTCAGACAAGAGTGAGGAGAATGGTGTGGGGTTCCTAAAGAGCTGAGTATAATTATGAGGCTGACACTGACTAGCAAGGTCACACAAGTGCACACAAGAGGGAAAGACAAGAGGTGATGATAATACTTCAAGGACTAACTTGCTATAAGCAGATATACTAAGCTAAGGAATACATGACTAGCAAAGTACAGTATATATAGTAATGAGATTGGTACACAGACCATGCACTGTCACTATAGGGTGGGCATTCATAAGTAAGATGTGCAGCATCTGTGAGAACAATCAGTAAGCAATGCACAGCATTGCACAGCATCAATCAGTGACTGTGAGAGTATGAGTCATAGTATAGCAGTAATCAATATAATGACTATATGGAAATGAGTCATAAGTGATCACAAAAGATCTAACTATTGATAAGATGTATCATGTAGATCTTGAGTGATAAGGTTGAAATAAATCATAAAATGACAAGAAAAATAACACATCCTGACAGACAGCACACAAACCATGTAACTAGTAGTGGCTGAGAGTGTGTGCAGATTATAGTATGGAGCATGAGAAAGTTCAACAATTGTTCTCTTTCCTCCTACATTATTGGTCAATACCATGGTTTTTGTATCACTTGCTCTGGTGTGTATTGATCTCTGGTCCTTTGGGAACTTGAAGTTGTGAGCTGCACTCTGAGGTGGTGTCTCAATCCCCAAAGTCTTCCACTTTTTCAGACATCTCCACCTGTTGGCAACTCATAAAATTTCAACTCACCCTTCACCCTTGTGCCCTTCTTCCCACAAATTGTTGTGAGTAGTGTCTGGCATGTGTGAGGATCACATGACCCTAAAAGTGTGTCCACACACACCTCATAGGCATATCAAGATAGTTAGAGTAAACATTTACTTGCAATTACAACTAACATAGCTCAAGAGAAGATCCTGTAGATGCAGGAGTGGGCAGGTGATGATGATGAAGGAGAGAATGAACAAAGAATCTATTGTTGATGTCCACATGGTGGACAGAGAGTGAGAGGGGAAGAGGAAAGAACAGAACCTAGAGAGGAAGAAGACACCAGACATGAGGGAACAGAAGAGAAATAACTAGAGAAGAGAAGAGCATAGGTATGTCAGATGAAGGAATAGAGCATAGATAATACTCACCTCAGCTACTGAGGTAGAAAGCTGAGGTGGTAGAACACAGGGAAGAAGATATAGTAAAGATGTAATAGAGTTGTAGTGCCACTACAAAGATAGACACAAAGGCATAGCCCAAAGAAGAAGTAAAGAAGAGAGCAGTGACAAATAGATCAGATGAAAGGTAAGAAGATAAGATGTAGATAAAGATAGATAAGATAAAAACAAAGAAGACAATGGGATATAAAGAGAATATGCTCAGTGGTGTCAATTTTTTACTACTATATAACACTGAGCACACTAATACATCTCGAGTATGCCTTACCTTTATCTTATCTTATCTTATCTTATCTTATCTTATCTCCTTCATCACCAGCCACATACTGTGCTGGTATTTCACATTTTGGGCTCCTCTCTAATCATATTCTATATCTACCACATCTTTCTGTTGTACCACCTCAGCACTCTAGCAGTTTGCTGAGGTGAGTCTTCCAGCACACTCTTCTTCCCTCTTGTCTGGCAGTACCATCTTGCACAGTCTACCTTGTTGGATTTTGTCTGCTATTCAAGCCACTGAGCAGTTCCTTTTACTATATTTCTTTATCTGCATCCTATCTTCTAATCCATCTTATCTACATCTCATCCACATCTTATCATACTCATCTAATCTCTCTTATCTCTCTCCACAGCTCTGCTCTTATGTCTTCTTCTGGCTGTGCTCTTCACCTACCTCTTTTAGCCATCTCTTTGTCATAGTCTTTGGAGCCAAGCTAGAACTCTATAGTTTTGTCTCCATATCTTTTCCCTCATTGTCTCTGTCTCCTCTCTCAAAGTCTTTTCTACATTCAGGAGAGCATCTGTCCCCACTCTGTGCCCTCATGTCTGGCATCCCTTCTCTACTCTTGGCTCTGCTCCTTCCCCTCCTCTGCTACTCCCACTTGTCCCCAATGCAACTGTTTTCCTCCTTCCTGTTCATTCTTGTCACCTGCCCTCTCCTGGCTCATCATCCCTCTATCTCACATACCTCTTGCTTGCATATGCTATCTCTCCATCTACTCAGATGTGGTCACCTGGCCCTCTACTCTTACTCTCTTGGGCATTCACCCTAGTTTCTGCAATCATCTGTTTCAGCTTGACACATTTCCAACAGATCCCACACCTCAGTGTAATTAGTCAACACACAAAACCACTGGCAGTATCAAGGACATTCCTGATATAACTGGCACTGACACACATGGTTGAGAGCTGTCTATGCTTGTTCTTTATTTACAAGGTGCACAGGGTTTTGCTCTTCACTCCAGCACCTGTGCCCCACACTTATTTACATAAGCATGGTCTGTGCACAGCATCTTTATGTACTTAAGCATCTGATTAGGGACACTGATCTTTAGTCGAGTTCTAACTCTCTCCCTCCCATTGCTTGCTACTTACACTCACTCTTACTATATTCTGTGCAATGCATGGGTTGTAACCTCTTATTCTGGGCTTTTGCCCTGCATGCTTGCACCCTCTCCCTCTTGCCTCCTTGAATGGAGTGCCTCAGCCTCAGGTGACTGCCACACTGATCATTGCACTTCAACACAACACTCACATGGGCTATCATGCTATGGGTCTTGGCAAAGAGATTATTATTGGAGATCAATGTGTGACTGTGACTGTGTGACTGTGTGACTGTGCCATACAGACCTCTTGCAGGACTCAGGGATGATATAGATGAACCCTTTACTTACAAGAAAATTTCTCTTCATTCTACAGTTGGCCACTCTCTCTTTCCAAGCAACCTCATTCAATAATTATATCCCAGACACTTTGGAATACACATATAGCATCTCTTTCCATCTCAAATTACATCCATCTGGCTAGAACATCAGCATATGTATGTCTCTAATTTCATCATAGATTGTTATACATAGTACATCACCATCATCTCTCAGCCATCAAAGTGGCTCTCTTGGCTTACTTTTTCATTTGTCAGAGATAGATACAGTGTAACTATGTTAGAGTTTGCAAATGACATAGTGGTTATGTGTGACATGTGTGGGTGAGGTGCATAAGCACTTTCTGGCCCTGTGGGGTGATCTTAGCCTGTTGGGGAAACAGGGTGACTGAAAAACAGCATAGTTGACACAAATCATGTGATAGATATCTCCAAGGCACAGAGACAAAAGATCATCCAAAGGACAAAGTCCCAGGAGAAAGACATGGCTGTAGAGAGAGCAATGTGCATGAAGAGTAGAGGTACACAAAGAGAGATGACATGTACCTCAGCAGTGAGAGGAGTGTTGAGGATGAGGGGTGAGAGAGAGAGAAAGATATAGTAGGATGATGATAAGGTTAGAGAGGAGTCCTAACTAAGAGAACAAGAGAAGGGGAATGATGTGGATCAAATGGATGAACCCATGTGATATTCTACTGGCACAGGCAAGTGACCAGTAGAGAAGATCAGATCAGATGTAAGATGTACACAGTAGGTAATAGTGGTATGCACAGCACCTATAAGGTAGAAGTGAAAGAAAATCAACAGTGACTGCAAGGGAGGGAGGATTGCTCGAAAGACCAAGATGGCCAGCCAGGCCCTAGAGGACCTGAGAGGCAATCCGGGTGTTTCCCGTGCCATGCCATGGGTGTGGTAGGGAGAAAAGTATTGTGAGTGTGGAGGCATGCTGTTGCGGCGTGGACTCCCTGACATGTGAGGGGGAAAGCTCCTCCCTACACCGCGCTGCGTACCTGAACACCTGTCTTCCTTCCTTCCTTGTGTGTGCATCTGTACATAAGGGAGAAACTTTGCATGGTAAGACCATGATAAGGGGCATGTTGGCCTGACCTTTTGCTTCCTGCTGTTGCTCAAGTCTGTGTAGGTCATCATCACCCCTGACGATTCGTTCACTTTCCGATGCCTGTCAGTGCTGGGATGTCTGTTTCATTCTGTGCTATCTCCTACGGGACATCTGCTATCCTTATACTCCCTTTTCCTTATCTCGCACATACACCCTCCCCTTCCTATGTCAAGGACACCCATACCACATCCTCGTCCCCCTACCTCTCGGCCACTTATACCCATGCTCGTCATCGCGCACATGCACACTACTTACATACATATTATCGCAATACTAGTGAGCGGCATTCGATAGCACGACAGCGTACACCAGTCCGTCGGAGTCTGCAGCACATGTTGAGGTGCTTTGTGTTTCTATGACAAAGGAATCTACTCATGTCA
>QLPN01010932.1:0-11096 GCA_003314395.1 Albatrellus ellisii
CTGTGACGTCCTCGATAGCAGAAACTGACATCAGGAAATGCGGAAATTGAAAGAAATGGCGTGTCAATAGAATAGATTAGACTGCACGACAGCATCAAAGCGTGAACTCACGCGAAGTACGGCGGGTGGGTGTCTTGATATAAATACACCCAGAGGGGGTAGGCCAAAACCAACGCAGAGTACTTGTGTTTTTTCCATCAGAAGTCCTTTGCAATAGCGTCTTCGCTTCACATTCTTGCTTCTACAACGTTTCTATCTATCAGTACGCGGAGCCTGCCCAATACTTGTGTTGGGAGCATCGTCTACACCAGCCCCATCCCCTATCCGTCTCTCACCCTACGGGGATGAGACCCAGGCCATATGGTTTGGGTATCGTCAACCTATTCGCCTCACCAGTGGTGATCGACATCGACCCAGGCGGGCTCGGGCTAGCAGATCCAACGCCGTCCTGGCATAGTCCGGTGCGTATATTGTTTTTTGAAGTTGTGGCCTTGCTCAACAGATATATTTCATCAGTACGTTCATAACAACATGACTGTGGACATTACCAGTGGTTATTGGGGCGTGCCACAAGCCCATGCCCCGCCCGCATCGCCCGCACATGATGCCATCCAGCACATAACAGCTACCCCAAGACACTGGCTAAAACTAGCACGAACACCAACACCAGTCGCCCCATCAAGAGGGGCGACTTGGTGAGTATGGGGCCGATCCTGCACCTGCTGCAACGCAGGCTGCAGGTAAGGCCCCAGCACCTCTCAACTTAAAAGTCCAGGTCCAGGGATCTGGGTGGCACGGCCACTCGGATCGGTGGACACTGGACACAGTTCCAAGCTCGAGGTCTGGGGCCGACCTCAGGCTAACGGCGAGGAAGCGCGGGCCGCACAGATGATGGGATCCACTGGCGCGAGGAAGACACAGGGGTGGCACGAGATGGGTATAGTCCGTGTAAGTTAATTGTTATATCTTGCATAGCGTGAACCCACCTAATAAACAGAATACGCCATCTCTACGCCCCGTTCTGGCGTATGATCGCGTGTCTAGCGGGCGAGAATAAGTGAGTTTTTTTTTGACATGGTTTAGATCTTTGAGACGGCACTGACAGTAGTACAGTGCCATTTGCTCGTCTTCCTATTTGGGGGATACGGCCACGCGCTCTGTGGACAGGGGGCAGCTCAAAGGAAGGCCAAAAAGGTCAGTTTGACATAGCTTGAAGCTTGGAGAAGGCACTGACAGTAGCACAGTGTTCATCCGCTCGCCTTCCTATTTATCCTTGCCCCGTATAGATCGTTATCGGATGTCGCGCCGCCAGTGCCCACCTTTCTGCTTATATGGTATTGATTACCTACTTTCTTTTTGTCGTGCCCGGATACTTACGCCAGGTTATCGATGGCCCGGCAGCGCGGAACGACCTCTTAATGCAAGAGGTCGTTCCGTGCTGCCGGGCCATCGATGATCAGGCCGGCACACTACTATAGCCCCCTCACTCATTACTACACACACACTCTCTCATTATACTTGTTCTGTACAGCATCTCTAGCATAGTCATGTAGTGCTCATCTAATGTCAAACTGCTTCTGTATATCCGACTCACTCCGTCGAGTGCTGAGTTTCTAATTGAACTGTGACGTGCCCCATCTGCAACAATGGTAGGGTCATCAGCAACAAGAGGCTGGCCTGACACCGAAACAGCCGAAACATGAATCCACAACAGCGCGCGAATTGCAGACTGATGAACGACCATATAATGAACAAGTAAATCCGTGATCAACTCTTGTAAGGCGTAAGTAAGGCGTGCCACAGACACAGGTCACGCACTACAGTCTGGATTTGATCCTGAACGAAGGACATGAGCTTCATCGTACACTGCGATAGACCCTGCACCTCATCCTGTGAACATGTGTTGAAACGGGAAAGAAGTGGAATGTATGTGCATCGAACGGTAAGTATTTCACTGTTACCCCAGTCAATTGCCCAGCGTGCAGCATCATATACTTCTATCCACACGGAAGGCTCTGGAAGTCTGACTGTTCCACATGTTGCTATCACGGAATACTCTTGCCCAAAGTAGATACTGTCCTACCACACACAGGATGCGCATCGTCTGCGCTCGGAACATTCTATGGACATGGGACAGTGTAGATGGGAACTGAGCCATCCCCAAATGTCCCCGCCAGAAGACCAAGCTTTGCTAGGTCTTGCATGATGGCGTGGCTCAGACAACTATTTTTGTTTTCAATTGCCTTGACTTTTCGGTTACAACAAGGTACATACCTGACCGTGAGAGGGAAGTGGACACCACTTGAGCTCGTACACAGGTCCGCTTTCGATGCATACAGCGCATCGCACCTTCGTCTGTCATGTCGCCTTCAGTTTCGCCGTTTTCACCAGATGCGGTCTGTCTTGATGGCCCCAGCGACTAGACCTGCATGCATGTGAAGGCCGGGCACTTTCACACCGATTTCAGGAGATTTCGAGCTGCTCAGGGAGGGTCCGACGGCAAGGTATTGTTTATGAGAAGATCCTGTTGATGCCGTTCGAATCTAAATATTTGAGTAACGTGACACACCTCGGGGGGTCTTCAGGATGGACACGACACCAATCAAGAGACCATACAGGTGCGCCGGCGTTGAACACATGGGATTTGCTTTCAGGTATGAACTGAGCTGCCCTTGATCTTCTTATTAGAGGTCGAGAGTGGTAAAGTAATGGTACCTACATACTATCGAAAGCTTGGATAGTGACGGATGTCTGACCCCCCAAACGGACCAAAGCAACATGAAATGGGGGTGGCGACTTCAGCGACCCATCGTCATCAATAACAGCATCGGAGGGCAGATGTGTGGTAGCACCCTTATAGAGATACGCGTCACGGGGAGTCAATGTTTCGCGAAAACAACGCATACATACTTAAACGTCAGGGTCTCCCATCCCTCTTTCACAGCCAAGCTCGGGTGGACCTTCGGTCTGCGGTCGGCTTCTTTCTCATTGTCCGTGTTAGCAGCCTCTTTGTACCAGCCCCTATCCTCCAGTAGCTCCTACAAGGGACTGGGACCGACATTACACCCCCATGACTTGCTGAGCCTGCCCGTAACGACCTGTACTAACCAACGACACTAAAGTGTGGGATCGTCTATGCTGGTTGTAATTGCGAGTAAGGTTTTACTCAACTTATTTTGATATTCATACAAGGTATGTGCAGATGGGAAAATTTCGGTCCGCAATTTGGGGTCACATGACCCTCACAGATACGACTCGCAACAATTTGCAGAGAGAAGGGTGAAGGGCGAGCCGAAATTTTACAACGAGCAGAAAAGCGGAAGAATTTGGGGATCGAGATACCACAGCGCGAAAGCACTAAAGCTTTGATAAGCAAAAGGGAGGAGGGTGGGTCGAAAAGCTATTGCGATCTAGCGTGTAGCGAGTTGGGATCAAGGAGCGTGAGAACATCTTGCTTGGGACATTCACGTGCTGGATTAGTCAGCCTTCGCAAGCCTCGCTGCGCTGGACTGGAGCTTTTCCAGCATCAAAGGTATAACTGGCTGTCGGTACGGTCTAGTTGAGTCCGAACAGGTCTGGGGGTGGTACAAGTCTCGACGCGTTCGCTACGGTGGACGATGGGCACCGCTTTATGTCGATGGTGCATGCTCAACATAGGAAGACCGTACGTCTATCGATTGACGGATCGACAAAGGCCAGGGGCCAGAGTGACCTATTGCCTCGACACATCTGCCGGCTGCCTTGTAGATGCCTTGCCATTCCCTTGAGTGGTGCGAACAGAAGTCGGTACCCTGGCGAGCGGGACGGCGACGGTGCCTTTGCGGGGCCCTTCAGCCTCAGATTCCTCGTCTACATCGAGTTCACCATGGATAGCTTCGACAACCTCCATAGGCGGTTGTTATCCCCCACCTGCGCGAAGTCGCTACCGCTGTCGCCCTCGAAAAGAAGTATGCTGGCGGCGCGCACCTGGACAGATGTGTTTCCGAGGTCATTTTGCACGTTTTCGTACTGCAGCTCCTGTGTAAACGAGACCACAGTGCGCGCGCCGCTCCTGGCCACGATTTCCGCCTCGATATGGACAGTGCGAGTAGCCGAAACAGTGAAGTTCGCGTCGCCATTGCTACCGACGCTTCCCGTCGTTGTGGTTTGCGCAAAGTCCGTTGCTGCGTACCTCGTGATTTTGCTGGTAGTTGCCTTTGTGGAGGAGTCGAGCGCGACGTGCAACAGTCCAAGACGCACCAACTCTGGCTGATAGCATGGTCGGGCTCGGCGGAGGCGACATCGAGCGTGATGTAGTGCGACACGCTATCAGTCAGGACTGGGAAGTACGTAGAAAGGTATATCCATGCAGTGGGACGATCCCTCCGATAAGGATGGCCGCATATTGAAATGCGACACCAGCTACGCGACCGTCAACGGGGATGCGCACCCCACGAAAAGGCCCTCGACTAAAGGTAGTCCCAGCTGGGAGATCGCCAAGGAATTGATTCAGCGTATTATAATACTTTGTTGGACACAGTAGGACAAATCTCAGCAGCAGTGGAAGGCCCGTATGCAGCAACCGCGTTTCGGGTACTGTTACGTTTGTACGTGTGAGATATAGTTGTAGTTGAATGACTAGTCTGTCTACACCCAATCCGTGACTTGACGACACAGTGTCAAGCGTAAGCTGCTCTTCAAAGTTTCCACATGATGGACTCAGCACTGGGATTCTCAGTGTCTTCAGATATTCAACGCACTATTGTACCTCCGTGAGCAACGAATCGTTGCTATCGTTTTCTCAACTCAGAGACTTTCTTCGTTATCCATCCAGCATTCCCCAAGCATCCCAATGGGCCGCGAAATTCTCACCAACACCTTCGAGACCCCTATTGAATATGTCACAGGACGTTCCAGGGGTGCAGCCCCCTGCTGAATTCGCCCAGAGCATGTCGGTCATGGCCTCAAGGCGTGAGAGCATGCAATATGGTCCTCATGTCGGGGAGCCGCAGCTGAGGTCGGCCCTTCGCGATGAGATGCGCATAGTGTATGGTGAGACTCCTGACATTGCCGTGGACGATATCAGCATATCAGCTGGTTGTAACATGGCATTTGTCACTGTCATGATGGCTCTGTCGCAAGCTGGCGACGAAGTATTCCTTCCCATACCCTGGTAATACAGTCCATCTTCTTTCGACAACGTGTCAACTGAATTCGCAGCGGAAAGGTACTTCAACCACCAGTCAGTACTTTCGACAAAGCTTCGGTCGTAACAAGTGTCATTGAATTATGGCCGCACAGAATGAACCTGACAATGTTGGGAATCAAGGTTGTTCCGCTTCTGACTCTTCCAGAAGAACAATTTGTGCCCTCTGCAGGATCTTGTGCGGCTCTGATCACTAGTCGTACAAAAGCCATTGTCCTTGTAACGCCGAACAACCCTGTTTGTCGCCGTTTTGTGTCTATGCGCCCGCCATTTTCTACTCTAACTCACTGACTCACAACAGACCGGTGTGGTCTATTCTATTGACACCATCGCACGCTTTGCGCAGCTGGCAAAAGAGCGGGGGATCGCATTAATCCTTGACGAAACGTACAGGGACTTCGTCGCGCCTGGGCCTCCACACTTCCTGTTCAGCAGGGACAAAGACTGGGACTGGCGCAGGCACATCGTTCACCTCTTCTCGTTTTCGAAGAGCTACTGCATACCGGGCCACAGGCTGGGTGCCATCGTGGCCGCGCCGGCTCTGCAGCAGCACGTCGGCACCGTGCTCGACTGCGTGCAGATCTGCCCGCCACGTCTCGTGCAGCTCGCGCTGGCACCACTACTCCCCTCCCTGCGCCCGTTCATCCGTGCGCAGGCGGATGTACTGCGGCACCGCCATGCACTCTTCCGCGCGCATCTGCCCCCGCCGTGGCATATCGCCGCGCAAGGCGGGTATTTCGCATTCGTGCAGCACCCGTTCAGGGGCGTGAGCGCGGCACATGTGTGCGAAACGCTCGCGGGCGAGTGGGGTATCGTGCTGCTGCCCACGGAGTTCTTTGGGTATGCGGGAACAGGAGATGGCACGAGTGAAGGGGCGCGATGGATTCGGTTTTCGGTTGTAAATGTCAGTGATGAGGAGGTGGTGATGGTATGCGAGAGACTGCGGGAGCATCTTGCAGCCTCAACATGGGAGTTAGATAAGTGACGAACGTGAGTCGCTTTTTCGCCTTTCCCCAAGTCAGTATATGACCACCAACAGCCTCGCACCGGTGATGGATACACACAAGATTAGCTTTAGAAACAACAGGGTGTACATGTGAGATGATGCGACATCGCGAGTTCCCTGTGTGAGAGAAGACACCAATTGCCCACATTGTCTTGAGTGGATGCAGGCAGTGCAGGCAGGCCCATTGTTGTGCTGTGCTGGTACAGCAGAGGTGTGGGTGAAGAGGTAGTGCCCATGCTGTATTGGCACAGCAGTGGTGTGGGCAGGGTGGTGGTGGCTGTGTGCTGTCCATACAGCAGTGGTATGGGTGGGTAGGCAAAGGACCTGCAATGTCAGATGAGGAGCAACAGGCAAAGCACAAGGCAAAAGATTTTGTACACACTGCAAAATCCATGGACACAAAACCAACAACTGCTGCAAGCTCAAAGTTGAAAATGGCACTGCAATGGCACACATTGCCACAGACAGCACAGCACTATGTGCTCAAACACATGATAAAGATGATAACAATGACACATCATTCAATCTCTTCAAAGTTGCTAAAAGAACTCACACAATGCAATGATCTCACAGCTCACTGGCTTATTGATTCTGGCACCAGTCACCACATGGGCTCAAACTGTGACTGGTTCTACCACCTGTTCACTACACTGTGCAAAGTCTGGCCAGGTGATAACAACTACATCCTAGATGAGGGTGCTAGCAACATCTACACAAAGATGCATGCTGCTAAGAGCAGCCTATTGGACGGTCTTAGGGAAGGTCTAAATGTTACTCCTGGTAACCAAGGTTTGGATATTGGTTTGATGAACATAATAGAGGTTCCTGATGATGATTTCACCAATAACGATACGAAGATCCAGATTGACGAGTGTAAGATGTCTTAGTGATGTTTAGTGACTTTAGAGTTCTTAGACTTGGTTCTGAGAGAGTGAAGCAAGTGATTAACGAGCTTAGATCAAGCGCAGTATAAGGAAGATTCCCTAGATTGCGAAGTTGACAAGACTGGGGTTTAAGACCGCCAGTTTGTCAACTATTTATACAAGACTAGTGATCTAACTATAGTACAGTTACGCAGTAATGTGCAGTAAGTAAACAAATGTGCGCAGTAATGTGCAGTAAGTATGCGCTAATGCACAGTAAGTATGCGTCCATGTGATGTAAGTGGCTCAGCCACAAGCGCATAATGAACCAGGTGTAAACAAAGGTAAATAGAGATGAGATAAATGAGTCCTTGCTAATTGTATAGTAATAGTCCTTAGCAAGTAAATGTTATAATAAATAAAAGAAAGATAAAAGAGAAATGATAAGTCTAATATAGTACCTGGAGCTATGCTCACACTGAAGTATGTAAATACTTAAGTACTATAAAAGAGAAAGAAAAGAGAGTCCTTACTAAGTAAAGTGGAGCTAAGCTCACACTTGTAGTAGTAATACTACACTTTACTAGTAAGTAAGATAAAGAAAAAAGAAAAAAGAAAAAAGAAAATGTGTTACGAGGTGCCAAAGCAAGTGCCTCGTAACACATGCCAACAAGAAGTGGTGAGGCCAATGCAAATTGAAGCTGAACAACTGGAAGACTAACAACAAAAAGGACTAATTGCACTTTGGCCAGCAGATATCCCAGATATATTAGTAATGTAAGAGTGAGAGAGGATTGACACTACTGTACCTAGCAGATATCCCAGATGATCAGAACTGGGGAATATTGTTGAATATCTACATGCATATGCTACACTTTTTGTTCAGCTTATCCCTTTTACATACTGTTCACATGCTACATATGTATGCAATACATTTCTCTCTTCACTTCTATTCACACACCCACACATTACTCCAGGACAATATGTGTCCCTCACTCTTATGGTAGTCCTTGTTCTACATACCTTGATTTTCTGCTCTAACCTTCATTGTGGACACTACACAAGATGGCCCACATATGTTACATGTCTTTGACACTGTCTGACACTCTCTTACTACATTGTGTCACCCTACTGCACTCACCTCCTCTCCACATTGCTGCAGATGTCTGCACCCCTACTGCCCTCTGGGCTTACAACAATCTCAATCATCATTTGTCATCTCTTTGCTGTTGTTTGTCATGCCTGTGCATACAAATATTGCTAGGAGTCATATAGTATATATAGTACAGTACTCTAGGGCAGGCATATGAACTTGCAAAGGCTGCATAGTAGAGTTAATAATAACAACCAATCAGAAATAGGATGGCTGATGTCCACAGTAATTGTGGGAAAGACTAGTGATACTCCACAGCAAGTGTGAGAAGGCTGAGTGAGCATCCACAGTAATAGTGAGTCACAACTAATATATAACCAGGCTGATCAGAGATCAGACAACAGGCACATCATTGGCTGATAAAGATGGAAAAGAAGAATGCATGACCATGAGAATTGCTTTGATAGATCAGGAGTGATTGTAGAATCTGTCACAATAGAGACATCAGAAAAATAGGAAAAATAGAGAGAATAAAAGGTGGCCTGACAGAAGTCGAACCAAACTATTCTGCAGGATGTACTCTATGTCCATGAGCTCCACAGCAATCTCCTCTTGGTCTCCACACTTGTGAAACACAGTGCACATGTCCAATTCAAGGGGGATACTGCTAAGAGGCACCTATTGGATGGTCTTAGGGATTCATTAATGAGGTACTCCTGGTAACAAGATGGTTGTAGTAAGCAATGCAAACATTCCTGATGATGATGAAGAGAGGGATCAATGAGATTGTGATCAGGATAATTACTCCAATGCCTATACAAGGATCCAGAGTGACAAGTATAGGATGTCTTGGTGAGACTTAGTGACTTAGAGATCTTAGACTTAATTCTTTAGAGTTTATGAAGTGAGGTGAAGGTGAGCTTTAGATCAAGCACAGTATAGGAGAATCCCTAGATTGCAAAGTTGACAGGACATGTCAGGCCACCTTTTATTCTCTCTATTTTTCTTTATGTGTTTCTTATTTTTCTTATGTCTGTGAGGCACACACCAAACAGCAAGGTCACAACTGTGAAGACAAGGACAAGGAAATGGGATGGCTAACACTTAGGATGGGGTCATGCTGGTAGGCAGATATCCCAGATGTATTAAGCCAAGGAAATACAGCTACAAGAGTATCCTATATATACTGAAGAGACTGGCACACAGACCATGTGCTGTCACTATAGGACAGGCATACCAAGTGGAGATGTGCAGCATCTGTGAGAAGCTTTGTAAGGTACTGTGGGAAATATAGTCATGAGTGTATGGTAAGCAGCCCAATGATGAATCAGAGACGAGTCATATGTAATCATGAAATATCTGCTAAGATGAGATAAGATGTATTGTACAGATCTTGAGCAATAAGATCAAAATAAATTGTAAAATCTACTTAAGAATGGGAGGTCAGTTGGTAAGTAGTACCACATTAGGGACAAATGGACTAAAGTTACAAAAATGACCTTACAAACATCACATGATGTTACAACAAAAAGTTGTGACAAAAGGTATCCAAAGGTGCTACAAAGTCATTACAAAAGTGACAAAAACTCGTTACAAATGATGGAAAAAAAGTCACTACAAAAAGTCGTGACAAAAGGTATCAAAAAGGTCTTACAAAAATCATAACAAAAGTGACAAAAACTTGTTACAAAAAGTTACAACAATGTCCTTACAAACATCACAAAATGTTATTACAAGAAGTCATAATGAAAAGTATCCAAAAGGTGCTCCAAAAGTTGTTATAAAGAGGCTGACATGTGGTTTTTTTTTGTCTGAAGCACTGCTACAAAGACTGTCCTCCCCTGGTGTGGCACACTGTATGTGGTAGCATGGCACATGCATGTGGCACAAATTTCTGCATGTGCATGGCAGTGCCACAGCACAGTGTGCAGTGCAGCACATCAAAGCAACTTCATCAATAGCTCATCTTTCCTCTTTCCACGCACCTACTCTGGGCTATTTCTTGTAGCTTATCTTATTAGACTGTTTCTCTCTCTTTTGTGAAGAAACATTTCACTTCCTTTCTGTCCAAAGCTTGCTCTGGGTGGTCTTGTCAGAGAGACCAAGCCAAAATATTGTGAAGTCTACCAGCATGGCCTGAGTTTGCTGTTGCCAATGGCAGTTGTTCCTTCAGTTGCTGGATCTCTCTCATTCTGTGGTGTTCAGCTGCTTTGCTCTCAACCTCACTTCCACCTGTCTAACAGAAAGGGGTGATACCTGAGTTGCACCTTTTATAATAAAGGCATAAGCATTGTGATCTGACACTGCCTTGCAGCAATTTCCTCTGACTGTGGCTATCTGGGGTGTGTGGAGGATCTGGCAACTCTATCTCTAGCTCTGGGTTTTTGCACAGCTGCCTTTCTTTTTTCTAAATGGATAATACATCAAGGTATATTTCTTTATTCATTTCTATCCCTCATCCTTTTCTAAATATCTATATATCCTCTGACAGCCCTGGGTCTCTTCAATATGAAACACCACCCCCAAATGCACAGCAACATGCTCAATTGCCTGGGTATGTTTCTCCTTTTGTTTTCATCCTTTGTTTCTTTGCTAACATTTCATGATCTTTTCAGTCCAGAACTGCCTGACACCAATCAAAGCCCTGAGATCCAGCATGGGGATGCAGATCAGAGGTATGTCATCATCTACACCTCTCAATTCTCAATTCTGTATGCCTGACTCCATCCCTCCTTTTTCTTAGATCACCACACACTCCTGAGTGCACTCACCAAGCTCAGTGTGAGTAAGATAGGAGGCAACATGAGCAACAAATGACATCACCTGCTAAGAGCGGCCTATTGGACGGTCTTAGGGAAGGTCTATAATGATACTCCTGGTAACCAAAGTTTGGATATTGGCTTGATGAACGTAATAGAGATTCCGGATGACGATGAAGAGTGGGATTAA
>QLPN01010942.1:0-18986 GCA_003314395.1 Albatrellus ellisii
GTTGACACACTGCCTGAGCTTCTGCACACATTCCGCTACTTGAGATGCATCATTATCTGTTTGAAGAATGCAGGCAAGCGTCCGTCGTCACTTGATTCTCTCCAGACTAGCTGTTATATCTTCAATTGAACTGTTATACCACGTGGTCATCAACTACAATAGGTGAGGACACATGAGAGATGAGAGTAAAGTCACCTAGATGATCTGTTGACGTGCTGACGAAGTGCGGGCAGACATGTCCCTGCGTTCTGCAGTAGGCCCTCAATCATTGTGATGAGCTTGGAGAAATCTGTCTTCAACTTGGCAGCATCAGCTTTATTCTGGGCTGCTTTCTGTCTCACAAAGGTGGGTGGTTGGTGGAATGTCATGGGGCTAGAGAGAGACAGTACTGCACCTCAACTATCTCGATCACCTTTGAAAGGCCACTTGCTGCAGATTGCAGAGGGGGAAGGGTGGTGGATACTTGGATGACGGCTTGTAAGACTGGTGTAAGAACTGAATGCCATGTGGTTCTCATCTCTTCACCAGGGATGACATGCACAGTGTGGTCCATTGCCTTGGCCACTGCACCAGTGATGGTGTGCATGCCCTCACCTGCAGCCTCTGCCCCCATGTGGACAACACCATCCACATTGTTATGACCTCCCTGCACTTCCGTTCGGGTATCCTGGGTGAATATTCAAGAAACATACAAAGATGGCCGTATACTCTGATGCACCTCCACTCTGCTCTCTATCAGCACTGCACTATCCGTCTGTAGCAGCACTCAGAAACAGTTCAAATCCTCGATGCTGACCAATTACTGCCTACCAAAAAGTGATCAACAGACTGCTTGAGCTGCAGACAGGCCGCCACTTCAGTGGCACCTCTGCCTGTGTGGAAAACGCGAGTGAACCTCCGCTGCCACTTGATCCGCTGAAGGTTATCCATTGCTTCAATGAACGAGCTGTATGTCCCACATGGGCATTAGGCCTCATTGGCATAAACATGACAGGGACAAAAAAACACCTGGCCAAGTTTTCAATATGTTGGCAGAGTGAGGGCGGCCATCCTTCAGGATTTTGAAATAGGCCTTGAAGCATGGTAACAAGATTGGACAATGATTTCCCCAGCTTGACTACATCGTCAACATTCTGAGCCACTTTCTGTCTGGCAAGAATCAATGGCCACTGAGATTCTGCAAGACTGAGAGGAGAAATGCTGCACCTCAACTTTGTTTGCAATATTGAGAAGGCCAGCAGCAGACTGAAGAGGAGTGAATGTTGATGATGACTCTACAATGTCTTGCAGGACTGGGACAAGAATGATAAGTCGAGGCAGCAGGATAAGGAAACTTCTGAACATCTCGGGGAATAAAGATCTACAATTACAAAGAGTTGGAAATGATGTGGTTGTCGGACATGGTGGGATAGGAGAGGACCAAGTTGCTAGCTGTCATGCAACAGGAATGGGTTGTGGGTAGGTCATTCATTATCAGTGGGCCACAGGATCACCTGTGCCCTGTGTGAAAACGAGGGTGCTCATTTGCAAAGGTGACAATTATATGTTTACCACCTAGGTTATTGCATGACCAATTGCCAAACAAACTTCACAGGAGATGAGCAGGGGGTTTGAATCACACCTGTTTGCCAATAGTCAATGGGGGATGGAGAGGAGGATGCAGTCAAGGTAGACATACTCTTAGGTGCATGCCTCAATGTCACTCCTTGAGCGATGCAGGTCTACATGGAATCACAAACAAATCCAGACCTAAGTAGACGTCTCTCCCATACATAATTTGGATCAGGATCCACGTACACTTTCTGTTCTCGTTGCTTATTTCTCCTGCATCCCATCCATAGTCCTGCAAGGGAATTATCTCGTTGTAGTATCTGTCTCCAAAGTACATCTGTCATAACCTATTGTGTCTCTAACGCTTCGGCAGCTGCTTTGGGCGCAACATCCCTCACGTAGACTACAGCACTTCTGGTCTGTCACAGTGGTGAGCAGATGGCAATTATTGACAGTAGTAACAAAAGCAACTGTGGCATGCACATCCGTCTGGTGGTCCCTGTACAGTAGATTTGATTCTTCATGGCTAAAAACTGATGAGCCATTCTGCATTCTTTACTGTGGGTCCTGTGTTTGCTTCCAGTGACTGCCTTCTGCTGAGGTCAGCTACAGAGACTTCCTTATACCGTACATAGTGAAGGAGACTAGGTTTATTCTCTATGCATTTCGGTGTTAGGATTCAGCACGTGCAAGTGGCTGAGCACCTATAGTCAAGTCTTTAGAGAACTCCGAAGAGGACGCAAGATAGACAGGATGGGATTCAAGACGAGATGACAAGTTGTACAAAATGAACAGGATAATACAAGAGATTGAGAATGCATATTCTCGACTGTCGTAGCGATCCTTAATTAGTACAGGAATAGAAGGAGCTGAAACAAAGATGTACAGTGCAGCATAATGCCATTGCTATGGGGTTGAACCCATATAGACATACAGATGGGGTAAGGCCGTTGTTATAAGGTATTCCTATGCCAGTAGAAGAAAAAATGGAAAAATGGAACCTGAATCCTGACATTAGGGTTGAGTCTGTTTTTGTTTACCTTTGCTCTTTCACCAAAGATCGTACATATTTAGTATCTTTTGTTCATTCAATCTTCCTCCCACCTCTGTCCTCATGTATTTCACAGGTTCGGGCTCAGTTGTAGAAAAAATGCATTCACTCTGGAGTCTAGTCTATTTCTTAGTGCTTGTGCAAGGATAACTATGATGTGTCTATTCAAATCCAACACATATGAGCAATTGCAATAAGTACTAGTGTAAAAACCTGTTGTGTTGCAACATTGAATTATAAAGCATCATCTATGAAAGTATACATAGCATATTGCAACAGGAAATAAAAGGGAATAATACGCTATTTATCTACAGACCAATAGGCCAATTCCAATTGCCTCTCCAGCTATGGAGTAGAGACCTATCCTATTGCATTGCAACATTAACTAAATGGACATAGTTAAATAAGTTGCAACAGAAAATAAAAGGAAACAGTAATCTACAGACCTTGTCTATGTCCCTGTCCTGTCCCCATCCCTGTTGATGATCACTGGCTATTATTCATGAAAATCCATACCCATATAAATGATGGCATGCAGTAGTATTGTAGATTACAAATAGATATATGGACAGAAAAAAACACCTCTTAAACTGTGAAAGACACAGCAAAACAGAAACATCAACTGTATGGTTACTATTGCAGACTGGAAAACCAATAGAATGATACCCATACCCATACCCAAACATACCCATTGGCAAGGCTTGTGCAGGTGCATTGTATTGACAATGATCAGTACTCATACATGTCCCTGTTCATCAGCCCAGGAACACTGGACCTGTGTGTAAGGAAGTAAAAGAGAAAATATGGTAATCAACATTGGCAAAGCATATAAATGTAGATAGATAAAAATAGAAGAAAGACCAACATGATTGTAGAACCAAAGTACCCAGCCTACTTGCAGGCACAATGATACTCATGGATACAGTAGCATGATTCAATACAGAAAAACAGTCTGAACATTCTGCCCAACATGTTATTGTTTAAAAAGATGGTATGAACAGAACTAAGAGGTTTGCAAAACATCTAGAGTAAATACCTGTTGCATTGAAATATAAACTAATAAGACATGATCACAGTTGCAGATATATGTAGCAACAGAGAATAAAAGGAAAGAATGATAGATGTAAGTAGAAGTGGATGAAGAATAGGGACAAAGTTGAATATGATTGGTAGTTCTGCTGACAGAACACATACCTGTGATGTTGTAGGGAAGTTGAGGGTTCCTATGTGAGTTGAGGATGAATGAAGAAAGGAAAAAGAGGGCATGATGTTCGTCTGCCAGTGTGTGGGCAGGAGGAATGGGCAGCATGCCATGTGCTGGTGGCATGGGCAAGGAGGTGGTTGCACTGTTTGTACAGCTGCTGCGCAGGCAGGTAGGGGGCTGCATGCTGTTGACACAGCAGTGATGTGGGTGTGTGGGTCAGTACAGAAGGGGAGGTACATACCAATCCACATGGGTGGTGAGCCAGAAACCTGCCACACTGCTGGTACAGCAGTGGCACAGGTGCACATGTGGGCAGTGTCCTGTTCATACAGTGGTGGTGTGGGCAGGGTAGTGGCTGTGCACTGTTGACACAGTGACGATGTGAGTGCACTGTGTGCATGCATGTGTGCGTGTGGGTGTCAGTAAGCAGAAAGGAGTGTGAGGAAAAAGGACACACCCAAATATCATCTTGGGGGCAGTACCTTGAGTGGCATGCCAAGTGTGTCCACTGTCATGGTGCACAGGGTGTTACCTGCACTGCCCATCCATGCCAGCTTTGATGAGCTCTATGCACCATGGTTTGAGCTGCCCCACAACACCACCACCACCACTGCCACCACAACACGTGCAGTGCAGGCCCACATGGACTCATGCACTGTGCAATTGCAGCTGGCACCTTGGCCACATGTCCAAGTCATCATGCTCATTGGGGTGGCACTGGTAGATGGCTGTTGAACAGACATGTGAGCAAGATGCAAGGAGAGAGGGACACACTGTGGTCGAACACAATGCAGCTCACAGTGGTGAGGTCCTGGATGAGCTGTGCACTCTTGGGGTAGTACTCACATACTGCTGCAGGAGGCATGGCAAGGTCAGTGATTTTCTGGGTGTAGAGGACATGACATGACTCACCTAGTACTCAATGGGGCAGTTGCAAAACTTGGTCAACATGTCCCCAAGACATCTGCCAGTGCGCACCAGTGCAGCTTTCCAAACCCAAGTGTGATGTTGAGGCCTCACACACAATGCACACATACACTTTGTGTATGCCCATGCACACGTTGGGTGGGACGTTGATGGGCTGTGTGCATGCATGCATGTGTGTCAGTGAGCAGAGCCACCACTGCAATGTGTGTGGCTGAGAGTAGCATGGACCCATGTGACTTCATGCGCTGCATGGTCACCAGCTAACACCTTGACCATGCACCACACCTCACACTCACGCCACATCTGCATAGTCTCATTGAGCAAGGGGAGCTTGCTGCTGCCTGCACAGCTTAGCATGCTGGTGCTGTCAGCAGCAGTACTGCTGGATGTGGTGTTGGACGTGCCGCTGCAGCTGGTGGATGCAGGTGGGGACATGCTATCAGCAGCAGTGGCACATAGAATGTTGCAAAATCCATTCTTTGGAACCTGGCAAATAATAATAAAAACAGCAGCATAAAGACAGTACTATAGGCTGTACACGATGCACAAACATGAAGACTAATCAGACACACAGCATGTGTATGGGTGTGCTATAGCAGCAACTGCTTGGGTGGCATGTCATGGGACTTGAACCTGAGCCAGTTGGTGGTGCCAATGGGGAGGAGTGTGAGGCCGACGCTACGTCGAAGCCGAACAACTGAAGAAAGCTTAAAACAATAAAAGGATGATCGCACTTTGACTAGCGGATATCCCAGATGTATTAGCATATAGTAAGAAAGAGGAGAGAATGGTACTGTACCTAGCAGATATCCCAGATGATCAGAACTGGGGAATAAACCGCTAGGAGTCGTATGTATATATAGTACCCTGAAGTGTGCACAGACCATGCAGTACAGTATAGGGCTGGAGAATGAGAAAGTATAGTAGTGATGTCATATCTAATAATAGAAGGGACACGTCAGTGCTGACTGAAGCTCTGCAGCAACTGTGGGAGTGATTGGTGATATTCCACAGCAGGTGTGAGAAGGATTGGTGAGCATGTGCAGTAAGTGTGAGAGAAAGAGTCATAGCTAAAGATAGAACGGGCCGATCGGAGATCGGACGACATACGCGTCATCGGCCGATAAAGACGAAACTAAAGAGTACATGACCGTGGGAATCGCTTCGGTAGATCAGGAGCGATTGTAAGATCTATGACAATGGAGACATAAGAAAATAGGGAAAAATGAAGAGAAATATAGGGAAAATAATAGCGGCCTGACAAGGAGACCCATGGAGTGGCACTTGCAGAAGCTGAAAGCATGTGTGAGGATGTTGCAGGTGAGGTAAGCAAACTTCTGGAGGGGGAGGGTCATGAGGGCACTGGTGAAGGGGCAAGACACCAGGCCAGGTGCAAAGGGTGTGAAGGCTGGGGGTGGGACATCAGTGGGGAAGTGTGTGGTGTCAGGATCCGTCAAGCCTACGGCGACGCCCATAGCGCGAGACCAACCGGGACCCGACTTATCCCTGCTCTCCTTTGGAGAGGCTTACCGGGAGCTGCCCTGGATCTAAGCCCAAGGGATGAGGAGTCTCAGACTATAGAAGAGGGGGATGAACCAGCTGTAACAAGCTGGGGTCTATTCGTCTAACTACCTCTCTACTTATAGTACTATGGATCGGCGCACGGACCAGGTGCAGTACTTAAGGGCAGGTCTACAGTAGTGAGATGCGCAGCATGTGTGGGAGTACAGCTTACAGATGCGCAGCAACTGTGGGAACGATCCCCGAGATGACCGTAACGACAGTAAGTAAGATATCTAATAGGATGAGATAAAAGATAAGATGAAGATCTTATCTTATCAGATGATCTAAAGGAAAACATAAAGGAAAGTAAAAGAAATAATAAGTATAACGGTAGGGAATAAAGTCAGTGGTAGGAGTCTGACATGTGGCAGGATGAAAGGCAGAGGATGTACTGGAGTTGCTGGCAGCAAGGTTCTTCAAAGGGGTGAGGAGGAGCATGAAGACAATACCCATGGAGAAGACCTGCATGCTGCCACCAGACATGTGGAGTATGAAGGCCCGCATGGGGTGCGATTTTTCGGGGGAGAGGGTGAGGTTCCAAGTGCACTTCTCCTTGAGGGCCTCATAGGACTGGCTGGCACTGTGGACATGTAGCATGATGCACGACCCGATTGATACCAGTGAGCCCACATGTGATCCATCCAAGTCACTGCCATCCCTATGCCTGCATCATCTTGAGTGGACATGGGTGGGGCAGATGGGCACATTGCTGTGGTGTGCTGGTACATGGTGTGGGGATTGTGAGCAGGCAGCCCAGTGTGTACACCTCATCTTCCTGATGGGTCAGCTGGGGCTGCGAGGGAAGGGAGCAGGCATGACGCACCCTTGAACAGCTCACACAGTGGCTCAATGAGCTTGAGCTTCATGTTTGCCAGCAGCCCACTGACATTGTGGTGCATCTTGATGGTGGTGCTCGTGGCAGATGCACCAGTTGCCAATGGCCTCATGTATGAGCTTTGCTGTGACAGTGCTGTCAACCCAACCACTGACAGTGCTGACAATGCAGCCTGTGGGCCTGCAGATATCACAGATGTGTGCAATCTCCTTGCCAATGAACTCAAGCATGTGTCAGACTGGACATGCACACACAGTGACCCAGGCACCTACCATTGTCGAGGTTGGCCAGTAGCTGCAAATGTGTTGCAAGAAGCTTGCAATAACCTCCTTACTGCATGGTGAATGTGTCACCTCTGGATGCCATAGAATGGCTTCATGTTGTGTGCAATCACAGTGAAGGGTGCACTCTGTGTGCTCCTGATGATGTGGAACTGTGCAGGGAGCTGGTCACCGTGCAGCATCTACACCTGCAGGAGGTGCTGGGCTGGTGCCATGCAGGACAGAGGTGGCAGTGCTCACCTGCATCTCATCACCAATGCCCTCAAATGGTGTATCAACAGAACTGCTGTTTCCAAGCTTGCTGATTTGCACTCATGCAAAGCTGTACTCACAGTGATCGCACTTTGCGACTTCACCTTTCATGTTCCAGGCCATTTCCTAGCACAAAATGAGATGTACTCACTGTGGGGTGCTTCAAAAACCGGTATGATGCACTTGGAGGCCTTAACATATGCCTAAGACAGGAACACCAAGTTCAAAGACATCAGGATCGATGTGCAGTGTGTCATCTTCATACACAGAATAAGGTGACCCAGAGAGGATGATTCCTGTGAACAAACCACCAAATGCATCAGCACCCCCCAGCTTGTTTCAGAGATACTGTATGGCCTTTTGGCTTCCACTGAAGATCCTTAATTTTCTGTGTGCATGCCATCAACTCGGGATATATGGCAGTGGTGTGGGTGAGGAGGTGGCTGTGTTGTATTGGCACAGCAGTGGTGTTGCAGGGGTGGTAGTGGCCACATGCTTTTCAAACAGCAGCTGCGTGGGTAGGTAGGTGGCCACACACCATTAACACAGCAGCACCATGGGCATGTGGGTGGGCACAGTTTGCCTTAGATGTTGGGTAGTAAGATGGAGAAGGAAAATGAAGGAGGATGTACCAATTGAAGTGGACACTTGTCACATGCCCCAGTGGTGTGCCCAATGTTGGCCAGTGCCATCACCAATGGGAGGTGGATCTGCTGCCACTGCATCAGCAAAAAATAAAAATAAAAATAAAAACAGGAAAAAGAAATTGAGTGAAAAGAGATACAACAGCCACATCTGGCCCCACTTCACACTGCTCATGATTGCAAACAGCTGTGTGTCCACATAGAACTGCACACTGGTACAGTGGTCATGCAGGTGGGTAGGGGGCTGTGCGCCATTGATACAGTGGCAATGTGGCCATGTGCTGCTTATATAGCAGCAATGCAGCTACATGCTGTTTGTACAGTGGCCATGCAGGCAGGTAGGGGGCCACATGCTGTTGACACAGCAGTGATGCAGGCACATGGATGGGCACAAAAGGAGGGACATACCAATTGTCCATGTTGTCTTGAGTGGACATGGGCTGTGAATCAGCAAGCTGCCACACTGTGCTGGTACAGTGGCAGCATGGGGGGTAGGAAGCCATACTCTGTGAGGATAGTAAATGAGTCAGCTCTTGCATGCAATTTGTTTTTTCTTATAATAGAAAAGATAAGCAGTTAGGCCATGCAGCACATGGTGGTGGTGGGTAGCCAACACATGCTGCATAGATGACAATGTTGAGCAGCCAGCACATACAACACTTGGCAGTGGTGAGCAGCCAAATGCATGCAGTGTGGGGGTAGAAGCCCAGGTGTGATGAATAGCCCATGGATGCAGTATATGGCAGTGGTGAGCAGCCAGTACATGCAGCATGGGGGCAGCAGCATGAGTGGTTGTAAAAAAGCCAGGATGCATGCACTGGCACAACTGCCATGCACATGCTGCATTGCCAAACATGTGCTGCACTGCCATGTGCAGCATGCCACACCAGGGGAGGACAGTCTTAGTAGTGGCACTTCAAACTCAAAAAAAACCATGTGTCAGCCTCATTACACTCAGTTTTTCCCTAATATGGCACTGCTTACAAACTGAGCTCCCCTAATAATATAGATGGCTAATCAATCCTGTGTTGGTCATCACATGATGTTCTGTTTGAGCCTCCCATTCTTCATGCACCTTTTTGCTCTTCGTTAGATCTTTGCTCTCTGTGAGCAATTCTGCACAAACCTTTCACTCTGTGTAAGCTTTTCCTACCCTGTGATTTCTGTGTTCTTTGAGAGTATTATGCTTGATATTTGTAGGCTCCTGGTTCTTCTTTGTACCCTTTTGGGTTCTTTCCCTTGGGCTTTCATCCACTCCTTCCTCACCCTTTTGCCATCAAATGTAGTACACCCACAAGTAAGCAGGACTAACCCTTCTTCTCTGATCTCTTTTGTCACCATTCATTACACACCATCAGTATATATATATCAAATTTTTGCAGCCTGCTGACCTATAGTACTTTTTATCTACTTTTTATCTTGTCTTGTTTTCGCTTTTTTGCATGTAAACAGCACAGGAATGGGTATTGAGAAGTATGGCATGACTCAGAAAAGGGTAGGTTGCTGACCACAATTTGTAGTTCATGGGCATTTGTTGTTCTTCATCCTTTCTGTCTACCACCCCTTGTTCCTTTTTCCTCATTTGTTTGCTCTTAGACTCATGTTTTGGACCTGCTTGTAGTATGATGCAACGATGCATGCGGTGTGCATAAACATTGATATTCTGCACATCTGACTTGACTCTCAATCGATACTGCCTCACACCTATATTGTAGTTCAAGTGATTCTCAATATCTATGTGCAGGACAGGCTTGGATAATAATAATAATAGTAAGAGGTGATCAATGGCACAGTGAAGATGATGATCATAGCATGGCTGGGCATACAGTGAATTGAAGAAGTTTAATTATCGGAGAAGGTGAGGAGAGAAGAAAACTAAAATTTTAAATATTATATATCTTTAAATATTCCCATAACAAATTGAGATAATCTGAATTGAGATTGGATTCCATGTAGCACAACATTTCCAGCTGCCACCTCACAGTTTGAAACCCCAACTGGGCACAGTTTTTGTGTCCTGTGCCTTTTATTATTGTTTGGAATTGCATGTGGTAATACTGAATATATCTATCCAATCAGATTTTCTCTCTCAGAGATTCAGGCTACAGGAAAACAGTGGCTTATGTGACTATTACCCAGTAACTGTTATTGGTATTGAGAGATGGAGACAGGGTAGCAACATGCAAAAATGAGTGAGATAAGCACAAATGTGCCCATTTCATGGTCTCATTGGCTTTGTCAGAATAGTGTCAGTGGTCAATGGTTTCACAGAAGCAGTGGATAATGCAGGACAAATGATAGGGCAGTGGCAGTTGAGTCTGTGGGGGGAAAGGGAAAGCATGTCCACCTCAAGTTGGTCAATGGTTGAATCTGAATCAACTAGGGAATTGTCATAGTCCAATGTGTTGAAATTAGAGCAATTGTATTGCATGTTCACATTGAAGTGTCACAATATCTTCTATTCACGTTGACATGACAGGTGTCATTTCTCTCCTTGTTTCATCCACTCTGTTTTGTACCACTTGCAGTATATGCAACATACATGTGATTGCATAGTCTCTCACATGTGATTGTATTCCTCACTATGCTGCATATGTATAAATACCTACATGTTTCCAATACCCTCCCTCAGTCATTTCCATTATCAACTGAGCATTCCACTATAGATTTATAAACAATGAAGATTGGTCTTCACACCTTCAAGTTATTGCATTCACAGTGTTTTCATACAGGGTGCTGGTGTGAGACCTGCAAGCAGGCTACTGACAATCTAGGATGTAATTTTAACTTGCTTACATATTTTATGGCCACACACCTGAATGGTCTGGCAGCACATAGTACAATATGATGTCTACTACTTACTTTACTAAATACCTACTTCCTATGTGGATGCTGCCAAGGGGACAGAGCTCTGAGATGGAGCAATGTACATACCTGACTACAGTATATAAGGAGACTGGGGTGTCCCCCTCCTCTCCAGTTACCAGCTATTATGAGTACCAGTCACTACAGCTACAAGACAAGTCATGAGAGCAACCATCATGCAGATTCTACTCTACAGACAGCCCACCACTATTCCATTTTATGCTGTTCTAATGTCATCATCTTCTCCTCATTACATGTGCTGAGCTAGGAGCAAGTTGCTCTTGTCTAACACATCTCTTCACCATCCTCTAACCCTCAAACTTGCATGGAAGCCTGCAAGCATCCATACACTGGAAACACACAGCATGCTGACCTTCTTCAATGACTGGCTTGGGGAATTGGCAAGGTTCATTGAGTTCATTGTGGAATGCATCTGCAGAATACAAAAACTGCATCTGCCTGGTGTTATGTTGTAGTTATTCTGCATCCCCTGAGCAATGTTGAATCACACACCCTGATCTCTGCAGGAGCATGATGACCTCAACTGCATCCTTGTCTCCATCCCATGTCGACTATTGGAGACCAGGAGTGACTCAAATCTCCTGCTCATCTCTTGTGAAGTCTGTTCAATATTTGATTGTACAGTAACCTAAGTGATAAACACACAATTGCCACCATTGTGAGTGAGCACCCTCATTTTTACACAGGCCACAGATGATCCTGTGGCCCACTGATAATGACCTACCCACCTCTCTCTTGCACAATGACTAGCAACCTAGTGCTATCTTATCCCACCATATCCTATGACCATGTCACTTCCAACCCCCTCCAACCATAGATCCTCATTCCCCAAGACTCTCACATGCCTTCTTGTCCTGCTGCTGCCTTGACCCCCTGTTCTCATCCTAATCCTACAAGACATTGTGGATGCATCATCAGCATTCACCTGTCTGCAGGCTGCCACTGGTGGCCTTCCCAAGGTTATTGAAGAAGTCAAGGTGCAGCACTTCTTCTCCTTTGAGTCCTGCACTATCTCAGTGGCCATTGATTCTTGATGGACAGAATGTGACTTGGAATGTTGATGATGTCACTGAGTTGAGGAAATCATTATCTGATCTTGTAGCTATGCTCCATGGCCCACCTCAAAATGCTGAAGGATGCTCTCCTGTACTCTGCCAGTGTATAGAGAACTTGGCAAGGTATCTCCCTTTTTCCCCTGCCATATTTGCACTGAGTAAGTCTAATCCTGCATGGGACATCCAGCTTGTTCATCTAAGCAATGGACAACCTTCAGCAGATCAAACAGCAGCAGAAGCTCACTTGCACTGTCCACACAGACAGAGGCATGGCAGCCTGTCTGCAGAAGTTCAAGCTGTCCATCAGCAGCTTTCTGGTAGCCAACCATCAATCAGCATCAAATACTTGAGCTATATCTGAGTGCCTGCTGTTACAGGTGGAGGATACAGTGACAATAGACAGTAGAGTGGAGGTGTGTTGGAGCACATGGCCATCCTTGTATGTTTTTTGTTGAACCCCTGTGCAGGATGTCCAAATGGACATGCTTGGAGGTTGTGGCACAGAAAATGTTGTCAACACAGAGACAGAGGCCACAGGTGAGGCCAAGGCAACATGTGATGCCGTGCATGTCATCCCTGATAAGGAGGTGGGGGTCATGCATCCTTCAGTTCTCTTTCTGGTCTTACAAATCATCACTCAAAGATCCACTGCATCTGTTCCTATGCAGTTGGCAACCAGCAGCCTTTTTAATGTGATTGAGGTGTGGACCATTTCTCTCTCCAGCCCCATGATGCCTCACTTATCACTGACCTGTGTGAGACAGAAGGCAGCCCAGAATAAAAACAACATTTCTGGGTTAGAGACAGAAGCTCATCACAATGCTCCAGGGCATGCTGCAGAATGCAGATTCATGTCCACCTGTGCTCTGTTGGTGCATAGACAGATTGTCTAGGTAATTTTACCTTCATTCCCTGTGTGTCCTCACCAGTCATATCTGATGACTGTGTAATACAATGGTTTGATTGAAGATATAATAGCTTCTCTGGAGAGAATCAAGCAAAATAGCCACTAGTTTGTGTTTTTCACATGGATATCAATGCAACTAAAACAGTGACATGTGTGCAGATGCTCAAGCAGTGCATCAACTTGTTCCTTGTAGGCAACCTTGTTTTCATCAGAGCTTGAGCTATTCCTGATCACTTGCAACAGGCTGAGACTGCAATGATGGTGGAGATTGGAGTAGAGGTACATTGGGGCACTTTCATTCCCTCCTGATATTGTAGGAACAAAAATGATGACAATGCCCTTAGGCTGTGAATTGTCATAGGTGATCCCTTACTATCTGTGTGCACAGGTCTGGGCAGGCAGCAACAAACAGTATCATTGATGGACAGTATGAGAGTGCATCCCCAAAAGGGAAGAGAGCCATTGTCATAGCTGCAGCAGTAAGAATAGATGTGGACACAGTAGGTGCCACATGCAGTGAGGAGATAGAGAGCTGCAGGGTAGAAGTGAGGAAGAGTAAAGGTAAGATGGGAAGAGGGAGTACTTACTCAGACCAGTGGTAAGTCATCTGAGGAAGTGGTAAGGCAGGTGTCCATCTTATATTGTGTATAAAGGTAGGGTTGGAGCAGAGAGTGTAACATGGTATTGAGAGGTTCTGTTCTGGTACCCTGTGTGCATGACACTTGTGATCAAAACATGCCATGGGTGTGTAGTGTGGCATTGGTCCACCTTGTCTGCACTTCAGTCAACCTGATGCTAAGAGCGGCCTATTGGACAGTCTTAGGGAAGGTCTATATTGATACTCCTGGTAACTGGAGATTGAATGCATGCTTGATGCACATAATAGAAGTTCCTGATGACGATGAAGATTGGGACTAATGAGATTAGAATGAGGATGATTCCACCAATGATGATGCGAGGATCCAGAGTGATGAGATTTAGGAGATCTTTAGTGACGCTTTTGGAGTGACTAAGAGATCATAGACTTAGTTCTTAGTTAAGAAGGCGAGTTTGTAGTGAGTGTAGATCAAGTGCAGTATAGGAAAATCCCTAGATTGCGAAGTTGACAAGACTGGGGTTTAAGACCGCCAGTTTGTCAACTATTTATACAAAGCTAGCGATCTAAGTATAGTAAAGTTGCACAGTAATGTGCAGTAAGTAAACAATAATGCACAGTAATGCGCAGTAAGTCGTGTCCATCATATGACTGGTGTGGCTCAGCCACAATCACGAAATGAACATGAGATAAACAAAGGTAAATAAGAGCGAGAAAGGAGAGTCCTTGCTAATTGTATAGTAATAGTCCTTAGCAAGTAAATGTTATAATAAATAAAGAAAGATAAAAGTGAAAAAGAGTAAGTCTAATATAGTACTTGGAGCTAAGCTCACACTTGTAGTAATAATACTACACTTTACTAGTAAGAAAGAAAAAAGAAAAAAGAAAAAAGAAATTGTTATGAGGTGCCAAAGCAAGTGCCTCGTAACACCTGACACCAAGATAGTGTTGAATTCTCAGTGTGTACTACTATGTTTTTGCTCAGCTTCACTCTCTACAACAGACTTTACATACTACATATGTACTCATCACTATCCAAGTCTTCTAACTCCTTGGACTACTCACCCACCTGCATGTCCAACTGATCACACTCCACTTACTTCTCCAGGATGATGCATGTCCCTCCATACATGGTAGCTGTTGTACTCTATGTATTGCTGGTTCAAGGGAAAGATCCTTGAGATGGATGAGACTTTGTTGATGGATGGGAACCCACATGGTCGGATATTCTGGCTGGACAGTGTGGCAGGAACAGACAAGTCAACCATAGCTCAAAGCATTGCCAATCACTTCAACAGGACTTGTGAGCTTGGTGCATCCTTTTTCTGTTCAAGGGATAATGCTGAGTGTAGCAATGTCAGACCAGTATCCCCCATGATAGTGTATCAGCTGTTGTTGTTCAACTCCTCATTCCAGAAGCACCTATTGGCAGTGATATCCAGTGACATGCAATATACACTTGCCTCAATGCAACTGGAGAAACTGGTCATAAATATATTACATGCTGCCATGTGTGAGGTTTTCTCACAATGTATCATTGTCATGGATGCACTGGATGAGTGCAAGGATGAGAATGTGATGTCCAAGTCAACCATCCTCTCAGCTCTCTCCAGGTTCATCAGCTCCCTTTCTCCCCTGAGTTTCCTCATCACAAGCCAACCAGTTATGAACATTGTACAGGGATTTCATGACATGGCTCTCATGCAACATGCAAATGTGCTGGCCTTGCACAGCATGCCATGGGATATCTCACAGAAGGACATTCACATCTATCTTGAGGAAAGGCTCTCACATACTGCATGATCCTTTGGACTGCAGTCCTGGCCATCAAATGAGGTATTAGCTCAGTTGATTCATCTGCCCAGAGGACTGTTCAAATCTGCAGTAGACATTGCTGACTTCATCAGGGACCAGATTGTCAGTCATCTGAAGCAGCAGTTTGTGATCATGATTGCTAAATTTAGTAGATTTTGGTAATGCAATGTGGGTTCAAAAATTGGGGCCTGTATATTATGCACACAATGGTTGGACTTACAGTATATTCATATGTCTACTCATTGGTTCTGTTGCTGTGGTTTGACAACACATTTTAGTATGTCATCTATTGTGTGGGGGTTCACTTTTAGGTTCACTCTATACAGGCCCTTCAGCCCACCTCCCCCTCATACATGTCCCACACATCCATGAACACCATTTTTTTTAATCAATTGAGTATTGGGGTAGTGACACCTCATGCATGGATCAACCAACATACATTGTATCACCCTCATCTTGAATCTGATTTGGTCCAAACTGGGGCATCCCTGTATGTCATGGTAGGCCATATGTTGGAAATGTGAACTGGCACATACACCTAAACTTGTTTGACTACTACTTTCCATTTTAGGTAATTCAGCAAACCCCAATGTGCACATGAAACTTTCATCCCCCAAATCTCCAAAAAAAACATTTTTGTTTCCATCTTTTTTTTTACTGTTACTGTACAATACCCTAGAGTTTTCCCTTTGCCTGCATCTCTTTCCCCCCCCTCAGTTCATGTCCTTATCTCTAGGACATCTTAAGTGTTTTTGTGCAGACAAATGCATGGTCATAGCCTTTTGTTCAAGACCATAGTGATCAAGTTACTTCAGTTGTGTATTCACTGGATGGGATGCTCATTGCCTCCAGTTCCAGGGATAAGTCTGGAATGTGGGGACTGGTGCACAATTGGCATGTATATGGGACACTCACATTGGGTTGAGTGTGTCGCATTCCCTGCAGATGGTTGATGTATAGCATCAGGAGACTAGGAAGGGTATATTCATGTCTGGTCCATGGATGCCTCTGACAGGTCCAAAAAGATGCTTGAAATGTTCAGACCAGTGATGTTGTTGGCATGTTCATTGGCCCAAATTGGAAGCTAATCATGGATCCATAACAATCTTTGAGCTGTAATCGGCTTCCTGTGTCAGGTGGCATAACCTCCTAGGGGAGTCAACAACCTTCACCATGACACCAAGCATGAAACTTGCAGTGTCACAGTCCAAGGTGTGAGATGTGACTTTTTGGGTTGCTCAGAATTGGACACAACAATGGTCAATCGACAATGGATTCATTGGATACAATCATTGCTCACTGGCCTCCTCACCAGACTCAGCACTCCTGGCTGTTCCCAGAAAACGTCATCATGTCTGGGATCCTTGGACTGGGAAGTATCAGTCACAAGTCACATACAACAATGTTGCTTGTTTCAATTTTGACAACACTACTTTCAAATGACCTAGAGAGGCGTAGATTGAGATCATCAACTGGTTGCTCATGGGTATTCATCCCTGCTCTTCATTATTCCAGCCCCCTTCATTTTCTTTGCTCATTTGCACTTTGTCTGGTTCTGTCTCAGGCTTTGGATCAACCCATTGATGAGCATCACATGCACATAACACTCAAAAATGACCATCAGTGACACCAAGCAAACACAGCGATATAAACATGCCCACATGACAATCATCCATAGCTGCATCAATCATGCATTTGTTTAGGCATCAGGCTATATGAGACCGGAGTCTACATATATCCCTAAAAGCGGGAGACTGGGCGCACTCAACTAAAGATCACTCAATAGAAGAGGAAATCCAGCCATAACTAGCTGGAGTATATTCTCTATACTACAGCTATCTATATACTCTAAGAGAAGGCGCATGGACCAGCGCCACTACTCTAGGGCAGACGCTACAGTACAACTCCACAGTAAGCTATGGTACCATGCAGCTACATCATGGTATGACCTCATAGTCTAGAAGGTAGCGACAGTAAGTGAGATCTGATAAGGATTAGATGAGATAAGATGAAAAGTAAGATCTAATCTTATCAGATGACAAGAGAAATAGAAATGAAATGAAAATGAATAAAAGGCTAAACGCTCCAAATAATGAAGCCTGACAGGCTATAGGACTGGCTTTGGCCAACAAGGAGCAGGATTAATAAGCTGTATAGGCTGAGATGTGGTCCATGGAGTCACAAGTTGCAAAGTTAGCATTTGGTGCAATCGGTGCTTTTCCTCTTTCACTCATCCACAATAGTATGATACTTTATTTGCTCACATCCAGACCCCACTTCATTTCAAATATCCCTATGATCTACCCCTGCACTGTAAATTTTCTGTTGTGATTTGTTGTGCTCCAGCCTTGGAGCTAGACTTGTATTTAGATAGTGCACCATCCATCAAAAAAGCGGAGATTTCCCCAGGCCCACAATTTGACATCTCTTCCCCATCCAAGTCCCTCATGAAAAAGTATGTTCTGATCCTCCCTCCACATATCTCAAATTAAAGCGAGTGTGCATTCCTTGTAGGTCACATCTATTATTGCATTGCATTCCCTATTGCAATTGCATTGAGTTGCATTCTCTATTGCATTGTGTCTAGTCTCCTTGCATTGTGTTCACTATTGTGTCTCCCTTGCATCACATTGTGTTCTCCTTACCTCATCATATTGTGAATGCCATATTGCCTGTTTGTTGCCCTGGTTGTGTTTCTGATTGTCACCTTATATAGTGTCATGCTATAGTGTTTATTGCACTTAACTACTAAACTCTTTACCTTGGTGTCTAGAGAATCTTACAACTCACACCCTCCAGCAATTGTTGTGGTTGTGGTTGTTATTCCCCTTCAGCCCAGCACAGCACATATCACCATAGTGCAATGCAATGATGTGAACCTAAACATTGTCATTTTGCACATCAGCTTTCAGTCAATATGCCCTCACACCTCTAATTCAAGTGCCTCTGAATATGCATGTTCAAGACATGTTCCATCCTCTTTCTCTTTGAATCAATCACCTCCCTCTCCTGTTTCATCCTTCTGGCTCTTTAGACATGTTCCATTACCACCATGCAGAAATCAGCTTGTTCCCTCATGCTAACCTAAAGCCAATTGGCTGTTCCATGCCAGCCTGAGGCCAATCAACTATCCCAATGCATTTTCACAGATGAAAGTTAAAACCCTCTGAGCTCTGCCTGACCCTTGAGCCTGGCAAATGGTGTGCTCACCATATTGTCTCATCATTTTTCATTGACCCAATTCTTGTGAGTTCTGCTGAGCACAAGCTACATATATGTGAGGCCGACGCTTGTTGAAGCCGAACAACTGAAGAATGCTATAAGAAAAGGACAATCACGCTTCAACTAGCGGATATCCCAGATATATTAGCATATAGTAAGAAAAAAGGAGAAAATGGTACTGTACCTAGCGGATATCCC
>QLPN01011057.1:0-15550 GCA_003314395.1 Albatrellus ellisii
GCACTCTGCACACCAGCTGCATCACAACAATGCCAGCAAAAACCAGCTGGCTAGCCACATAAATGTTGAGGGGGAATACCAAGATGGTGAGGGTAGACTGGAGATGATCAAGGGTGGGGTGTGAGGTACAGGCAAGGTGCAAGGTATGGGCAAGATGCGATGTACAGATGAGGTGTGAGGTGCGCAAGCTGTATGAGGATGCCATGGCACCATGCAAGGATGCCTGGCCATGTGTGAGGTGAAATGGCATCAAAGGCTGTGCCAATGCTGAGACAACTGACAGTTGTGTGATGTGTGCTGGTGCTGTGGTCCATGATCTGACCCATGGCATGTTGTGTCAGGACCCCATGATGTGTATTGAGACCATACACTTACTGTTAGAATCTGACATCAATGGATCATTGATTGCATCTCCTTTTTTCTTCTACCTTCTATTACATTTGACTCCACTTATGCATGGTAGTGGAGCTCCAAAGGGGCTGTAACCCCCCTTGATTATGCAGCTTTATCTGTTTTGTTAGTTATCTGCAGTAGCTCTTAATACTATAAAGACTTACTCTTGTATGATAGCAAGAGGTATCAAAACCTCTTTACAAATACTTGTCTTTTACCAATCACTTCAGAATCTAGTCTGTTCTTTGTGTTTGCTTTGGAGTCCCTCAGCAATAACCCAGTATAGGTGTTTGGCTGCTTATGCATGCTAAACCCTAACACTAGGTTTTGATCACCAACTCTGACCCAAACACACCCTGGCTCCCCCACCTCCTTCCCTGCTCCCCAAAGGATTCTGTCATGACCTCCAGGAAGATCATATCTTCTTTGGAGAACTTGGACTCACTGTTAACTATCTAGGCAACAACACTTGGAGAGCTGAAGGTACTCAAGACTACATTGAGACTACAGAGCCTCACAACCAAGAACCACCCCTTGTTGTATGTGCTTATCAATATAACCCCTTGAACTCTACCACCACCAGTATCCCACTTCCTGGCAGTATTATGACTACTCCAGGAATCACCACTCTAGCTTCCTTTGTCCCTATTCCATTACAATCAGAACAAGACGTTGTTATGACTTCTAACACCCCAAAACAACAATTTCTCAAAATAAATAAACCTTCTGAGTTCAATGGAAGTAAAAAAGATTTTCAAACCTTTTTTCTTTCTTGCACCAAATACTTATTAGCCTATCAAGATCTTCATGACCATTATATGCTGGAGCATCTCACTGGAGATGAGTTCCCCACATATAAAGCCTTTGTAGAAGACTTGAAAAAGGAATTTGAGGATCCTCACAAAGTATGACAAGCTTATCTAGCTCTCCAGCAACTCAAACAAGGGACTCAAACTGTTGAGGAATATAACATGGCTTTTTTAACCTTGGTACATGAAGCTGCTATTCCTGATGACCATACTAAGCTGGATTACTACAAACAAGGACTGAATTCCAGTCCCACTGACCACATCTATAATTCTGAAGTTCTGAAAACTTTTGCAGGATGGATGGAAAGAGCCATAATCATGGATATGCAATGGAGAGTGTGCAAGGAACAAAAGAAGTACCATCTTCTGGGATTTTCCAGTATAACTCCTGGAGTTCAAAAGGATCCCAATGCAATGGAAGTAAATTGATGTCGACAAATTAACATTCCCCAACCCTGATTACAAAAGCTTACCGAAGAAGAGAGGGAGAAGTTGAGGAGAGAGGGTAAATGTTTTGCTTGTTGACAAGGGGGTCATATGGCCAATCAGTGCCCTTCGAAGGTTACCCCATCATGAGCATGCATAATTACCAATGTTCCAAAAACATCATCCACACCCTCTCCAATAATACCATGCCCTCCCCCCACCCCTGCTTATGCACCCCCTCAAACCCTCAATTGGACATGAGCCTGTGTTTCAGAGGTAGTTGATGAAGAAGCTGAAGAAGGATCTGTGGCCCAACCTGTTTATGATGAAGCAGCCATCTGCCGAGTGTATGAAACTATTCACACCCTACCTATGGAGGGAAGAGTAGTGCTATCAGAGATGACAGAGGATTTTTAGAAAGTTTGAAGAAATCTATGTGTCTTTGAACTAATATGTTATATCCATTTGATTTGCTAGCTTCAATGAATGTTAAAGCCAATGTGTTATACATTGAAGCCCAATTACAAAATCAAAAAGGAAGTCATAGACTTGATCATCAAAAAGTGCTAGTTGACAGTGGCACCACTAGCAATTTCATCAACCATCAACAAATCTCAAAACTCCACATTCCCATTACACCACTCCCATGACCCAAAATTGTTCATAATGTGGACAATACCAAAAACAAATTGGGACAAGTAACCCACAAGGCTAGTCTTCTTATGACAATTCAAGACCACCAAGAAGAAGTCTGCTTTTATGTTGTAGATCTCGGACCTGATAACCTTATTCTTGGTTATCCATGGCTACGAAAACACAATCCCCAAATTGACTGGATACAAAATCACATATCTTTCACCAGATGCCACCCATCATCCCGATGTGCCAAGGTACAACACCAATCTCGATGTGTTACCTTTAATGCTAGAATGCTGCTAGAAGGAGGAGATGAAGTGTTCATGGGAATACCTGATAAAGAATGGGCAAAATGAGTCACTCAAGCTATGGAACTTGCTGCTGCTGTTCCTCCCAAAGTAACAGTAATACCAGAATGTTACAAAGAATTTCACAAAGTATTTTCTGAGGAAGCATCTCATTCCCTTCCCCCATTACAAGACTGGGATCATGCCATTGATCTCAAACCAGATGCTATCCCTGAAAATAATTGTAAAATTTATCCTTTGAACCCTTCCGAACAAGTAGCACTCGACAAATTCATCACAGACATGACCACCTGAGAATACATCTGAAATTCCAAATCTCCCTTTGCCTCACCATTCTTTTTAATCAAAAAAAAGGATGGAAAATTATGACCAGTACAAGACTACAGGCAACTGAATAGTATCATGGTCAAAAACCAATATCCCCTTCCTTTAATTTCTGACATTGTTGACAAGCTGAAACATGCTAAATATTTCACCAAATTTGATGTTAGGTGGGGATATAACAATGTCTGAATCAAAAAGGGAGATGAATGGAAAGCAGCTTTCAAGACCAATAGGGGGATGTTTGAACTCCTTGTTATGTTTTTTGGACTCATGAATTCCCCTGTGACTTTTCAAACTATGATGAATTCTATTTTTCATGATCTTCTTGATACAGGAAATGTTTTTATCTATATGGATGACATTCTCATTGCCACAGCTACAATTGAAGAACATTGTCAACTGACAAAACTTGTTTTACAATAACTTACTGATCATTCTTTATATCTTAAACCAGAAAAATGCAAGTTTGAGGAAGAACAGGTAGAGTATTTGGGACTTATCATTTCAGCAGGTCAAATGGCTATGGATCCAGTCAAATTACAAGGAATTCAAAAATGGCCTGTACCTACAAAATTGAAGGAAGTATGCACCTTTTTGGGCTTTGCAGGATTCTATCAATGTTTCATCCATAACTTTTCACATCTTACCTGACCATTACATGATCTCACCAAAAAGGATACTCCTTGGCATTGGGGCCAACCCCAACAAGACACCTTTGACCTTTAAAAGGCAAAATTTCTTTCTTCCCCTGTCCTTATCTCCCCTGATGTGACTAAACCATTCCAATTGGAATGTGATGCATCAAAATGAGCTTGTGGAGCAGTATTATCCCAGAAGGGACAGGATGGCTTATGGCATCCTGTAGCATTTATGTCAAAATCCTTCTCAGAAGCAGAACATAACTATGATATTTATGACAGAGAATTACTTGCCATCATCAAGTCATTGGAAGAATGGTGGCAATACCTTGAAGGTGCTCCTCATAGTATTACCATTCTCTCTGATCATAAAAATCTAGAAGTATTTTGAGATGCCCAAAAATTGTCAAGATGACAAGCTCGATGGGCTCTATACCTAACTTGCTTCAATTTTCAGATCAAACATGTCACTGGGTCAAAAGCAGGTTGACCAGATGCATTGTCACAATGACCAGATCATGATGATGGTAATCATGATAATGAAGATCAAGTTGTCTTGGACCCATCATTATTCATCTGTCCTATTTCTACTAACACCATTGACAATGCATTTTTCCCTCAAATTCAAGCATGCATGAATTGGGATAATGAAGTCCTCGACATATCACACATCCTTCAAGCCAATGTCTCCAGTCCTGCAAAAACCCAACTTCTACAACATTGGACGATTGAACAGGGGGTAATTTATTACTCAGGACGTCTTTATGTTCCAAAAGATGACTTACTCAAACAAAATATCATCCAAAGTTTACACATTACCCCTTCAGCAGGACATCCAGGATGACTCAAAATGCTAGATCTGGTACAGTGAACCTTTTGGTGGCCAAAAATGAAAAAGGATATCTTTGACCTTGTTGACAGATGTCCTATTTGTCAAGGATATAAAAATTTACCAAACAAAACTCCAATTCCCCTCCTTCCTATCAAACCAGAACCAACAGCTGAACTATTCTCCATGGTTTCTATGGATTTCATCACTCAACTTCCATTATCTGATGGCTATGATGCCATAGCAGTGTTCATGGATCATGACATGATGAAAATGACCATGATTGTTCCTTGTCAATCTTTGATCACAGCAGTCCAAACTGTGGATCTTTACAAAGATCATGTTTGTAAGAGGTTTGGCTTACCCCATCACATCATTTCAGATCAAGGATCTCAGTTTACAGCTAGATTCAGAAAAGAATTATGCCAGAAACTCTCTATTACTCAAGCCATGTCCACAGTGTATCATCCCCAGACAGATGGGCAAATGGAATGAATGAATCAAGAATTAGAACAATATCTGTGTATGTTCTGCACCACCAGACAGGATGACTGGTCAAGTCTTCTTATGACTGCAGAATTTGCTCATAATTCTCATATTCATTCCACATTGAAGTGTTCCCCATTTTTCCTCCTTATGGGATATCACCCCCATAGTCAACCTATCATTCCAATTGTATCTTCCCTCCCCTCCATCTCTGAACAACTAGTCCTCTTACAGACTATCCAAAAAGAACTATCTACTGCACAATCTATTGCCCACCAAACGTGGAAATCTAATAAACACCACCCCTCATATCAAATCAGTGACCGAGTTTGGTTAGAAACAACCCACCTCTCTTCCACCTTCCCCTCTATGAAACTTGCCCCAAAATGATATGGCCCCTTCTCCATCACTGCTGTCATCAATTTGGTGGCATATCGTTTATCCTTACCCACTCATTGGAAGATACACTCAGTCTTCCATGCCTCTCTTCTTCATCCATATACTGAAATGACAGCATATGGACCACATCATACTCCACCTCCTCCTGATATCATAGAAGGAGAAGAACATACCAAAGTTGAAAGTATCCTCCAATCACAGTATCACCAAGGATGTCTTCAATACCTGGTACATTGGAAGGGGTATCCCTCAATGGAAGATGAATGGCTCTCATGAAAGGACCTGAAATCATTCCACTCATGTCACCCTTCAGCACCCCACCCACTTACTATTTGCCTACCACCCTCTCTCATTCCCCTTAAAAGGATTTGAAAGGAGACCATAACTCAACATCTCTTTCATGACTTTTGTGATTGACATCCTCCTCATCATCTATATTCTCATCACTGTTTCTCCATTTGCCTGGTATACTATATGATTGTCTTATCTTATCGAAACTGCCACTTCCACATGAATCATGTCATCCTCACCCTCTCAAACTTCCTCTTGCCCTATTTCTCTGGTTATCCCTGTCTCCCCTTTTCACCATTCCCCTACTCCTGATCCTTTTGCTGATTTGCCCCCACATATCTGACAAATGTTTCAAAACCAATCCCCTATCCTTCCTGAATCAGCTCAAAACTCTCCTATCTTTCATTATCATCATTTACATTCCCCCTCTATGGACTCCTTACATCATAGTGAAATGTTTCCATCCCCTCTTGTCATCACCCCTCCTCCAGCCTTACCTGCACATGACCAACATATCAGCTGAATCACCAACCTCACACAACAATACCATACCACCTTCTACACTTTAAATGTGCTCAACCTTTACGACTTCAACACCATACAAATCATTGCTACTCACCTAGCCTTGGGACATCCCATAACCCTGCATTTTTGTGATGAGTGTTTTGATTGATGTCCCTCTCCCCCTCCTATTCCAGTTGCCCCTGTCAATGCTCAAATCTTCCATGATCTTCCCCCCAATTATTTTTATCATACCCTCACCCTCTTTTGCACCTCTCCTGACCTCAGTGAAAACCCAATTTGGTATGCTGGAAGATACAGATATCCCATGGCAGAACCCACACCTGCCAATTGCCTCAACCCTATATGTCATGCTTTTGTCACCGACGAGTTCACTCATATCATGGTGACCTTCCCCACTAATATTTGTCTTGACCAAGCAACCTGACTTCTAAACAATGCCAGAGTAACAGCAGACATAGATCACTTTTGAGGATGGTACCATTGTGTTAATGCTCTCAAGGCATTCCAAACTCACCTTACACATCTCCTATCCCAATGGTGTTGGGGTCTGGGTGAGATATCAAATTGATTGCTTAATGTGGATGCAGAAAACAGGCTTCACCTACACATGGCTCACAGGTATATAGCACAACTCCTGAGTCCACCCCCTTTACCCATACCTGCACCCCTACCACTGATGGGAGACATCACCAATCATCTACAAGGAGGAGCAGCAAAACAATGACGAAAGAAAAGGGGACCTATGATTTGTTGGAATTGCCATCAGGCAGGGCATCAGCAAACTGATTGTATGGTGCCTCATCGTTCTCAAGCTTTGACATTGATTCATCCCTCTTCCTATCCACACAATGAGCATTATCTTTGCTGTTCAGAATGTCACAAATGGAATGATGAACATCTTATTATGTGCACCCAAGGACAAGAGCAAAGGCATATTGATCTAGCAGAAGAAGGGTATGGGGACAATGGGTATGATGGAAATGATGCAGATGCATACGAGTAGCAAGAAGCTCTTTTCAAGGTGAAAAGAGTGTAGGAGGGGGCTGATGTTAGAATCTGACATCAATGGATCATTGATCACATCTCCTTTTTTCTTCTACCTTCTATTACATTCGACTCCACTTACACATCATAGTGGAGCTCCAAAGGGGCTGTTGTGAGCGCAGGCATGGGCAGGCAACAAGCAGGAGGAAGAAGAGTGTGCTGTTTGATTGCAGCATAGCAAGAACATGGAGAGATGTGGTGGAGATTAAACTCCAGAGCAGGGTAACATGTGTAGACATTTTGATAAATGTCTAGTGTAGTAGTAAGTGGGGGCTTCTCCTTATGTAGTGTAAGTTAGCTAAGGTTTGAAGCAGAGAGTAAACATGGGGTGTTGATCATGGTGTGAGAACATGGTAGTGGGTTAAGTAAGTGGGTAGAACATGCATCAATAAAGACATAAAGAAGACATATAGTAGTGTAAGTAGAGTGAAGCTGAACAATTACCATGGATATTTACAACAGCTGTAACTGTCAGACTCCTACCGCTGACTTTATTCCCTCCCATTATTATTTCTTTTCTTTATTGTTTCTCTTTAGATCATCTGATAAGATAAGATCTTCATCTTATCTTTTATCTCATCTTATTAGATATCTTACTTACAGTCGTTACAGTCTTCTCGGGGATCGTTCCCACAGTTGCTGCGCATCTGTAAGCTGGCTTCCCACACTTGCTGCGCTTCTTACTACTGTAGACCTGCCCTTAAGTACTGCGCCTGGTCCGTGTGCCGATCCATAGTACTATAAGTAGTGAGGTAGTTAGACGAATAGACTCCAGCTTGTTACAGCTGGTTCATCCCCTTCTTCTATGGTCTGAGTCCTCTCCTCCCTTGGGCCTAGATCCAAGGCAGCTCCCAGTAAGCCTCTCCAAAGGAGAGCAGGGATAAGTTGGGTTTCCGTGGTCTCGCGCTATGGGCTGCCGCCATAGGCTTGACGATCCTGACAGTAACCCCCCTTGATTATGCAGCTTTATCTGTTTCATTTGTTATCCACAGTAGCTCTTATTACTATAAAGACTTACTCTTGTATGATAGCAAGAGGTATTGAAACCTCTTTACAAATACTTGTCCTTTACTGATCACTTCAGAATCTAGTCTGTTCTTTGTGTTTGCTTTGGAGTCCCTCAGCAATAACCCGGTATAGGTGTTTGGCTGCTTACACATGCTAAACCCTAACACTTATTTACAATGGCTATGGATGCTGTGGCATGCAGCAAGGGCTGCAGCTGCTGGGAACACCAAGGATGTCACCCTGACTGGTTTTGACAATGACAAGCATGACACGTGCTGCCTACCCCTCTCCAATAGTCTTTTTCACCAACTATGGTGTGGACACTTGTGACAATGGCCAAGTGTGTTTCCAGGGTTCTAAACCCATCACTCTTTGATTGTTTGACTTTTCTTTCTGCCTGACTTTCTGATCTGTCTCTTATTTCTTTTTCACACTGCTTTACTCCCAAGCTACATGCTGCCATCCACATGCCATTTGAGGGGGAGCATTGGAATCGCAAACCAGCACATGCACTTTCCATTTTAGGAAACTTGGCGATTGCTGTTCTAAGCCACCCATGAGTATGTAGAACCTTACTGTATGCTTTTGTGATTTTTCCCTCAGTCACTGTGTTATGCTCTTGAGGCTGAGCTGTTTGTGTCAGTGTTTTTGTGCTAGAGAGACACTTGTTCCAACAGTTGAGACATATGTAGATGTAGCCATATCTGGCTCTACATGTGTAGATAAACTGTGTGAAACTATCTCTGTGCTCATCAGACTTCATCAGGTAATTGTTGCTTTTACTGATATGATGGGTGGTTGATGGCTGAAGGGGTCTCCATTTCAGTGACCTTGCCTTTGTGTGTCTAGACTCACATCAGGGCACTCAAGTATTGTATGATCAGGGCACTCAAGCACCATATGGCCTCCACGAATGACCTTCTGAGAGGTGCTAAACAGGTATGGGCTTAAGGTCCCATCTTTGATTTCTCAGCAGATCATTAATGTATGGCATAGTACTAGTAATGCAATCCTTATTCACTGTATCATGTCATTACAGACAGATTTATTGCTCCCCCACAGTTGTAGGTGTTAATACATATAGCCAAGGCTTTATTACACATTTTGGCTTGTTCCACTAGGTGCCACCAAGTTCATCATGATTCGCAGGTCCAGTGCCCACATCCAACTCTATCCATACACTTGCCAAACTGAAACAATGGTGACCACAAAAACTTGTATTTTGTGCACTTCTCATTTTTTGTTTATACCATGCCACACAATGCTTCTTGTTCAACCAGCTTCCTCATGTGCCAAAAGCTGGGTTGCACTATACTTATCATTCAACCCCCATCTGCTATTCTGGTTCATGGCCTCATGACTGATGGAAGCATTGGTCATCCTATCTACTTGACTGTTTGCATAAGCTCAGAGGCAGCCCTGATGCAACAGTTCTCACCCTACAAGTTACAGTGTTTGGACTTGTGGAATGTATATAAGATGCAAGCTCTCCGATATGCTCATTCATCATCACAGATGAGGTCTGCACATATTGAATCTGCAGCATGGCCATCCTTATTCACACCCTCGCATCCATTACCAATTCTCTTCATACTCTCTTCCTGTTTACCAAATCCAATATCAAGACAACCATCATACCAGTCATATGTCACTAGTTCTTCTTTCCATTTTCAAGCAGCCAAGACTGACCAGACTACTGCAGATGCTCTTTGCAGCTGTGGCAGCTCCTCTCACAGACCTGACCTGCCTTGGCCATCTAGTCTTCTGGATCTGGCTACACCTGCTGCGATTTGATGTCTCTAATCATATGCTTTCCCCCAAGGAGGATGCAATCAATAAATGCAACTGACCTTTACCCTCTGGCTGCATCACAATGTGCAATGCTTTGATCCTGTGGTGGCTGCTTGTCCCCATCTGATGTGCCCTATCTGTGCTCTACAGCCTGGACACAGTTTATGCTAGCATCTCAATTGCCTTGTTCATGTTCCTGTACAATGAGTGCGACATACATAGCAGACAGTGGCTCATCAGAAACATGACAATCACCATGGCTTACACATCCTTTGAGCTCAGTGTGACACTGGTCACCTTGAAAGGTGTGTTCTTCCAAAAATTGCACCTGAAGCTGGCTTATACTCATACACTCTCTCCAGTGCCATACTTTAGTTCACTTGACACTACAAGCTCCATAGCCATCTGCATGAGTGTGGGGATATATGTGACAACCCAGCATGTGCAGGACTTCAAGGACATCCATGGAGACCACACCATTGGCTGGCACATGCTCCCCATTATGTTCCCCTCCATTGCGCACTACACTATGACAGTGCTGATACTCCTCTGGTCCATCTGCCTCACATCCATGTGGAACTTGGACCCTGTTACCAGCTCTGCTTTCCTCTTGCTGTTGATGTTTGCTGGCATGCACTTCCTCACACACACCACAATCGGAGATGACAAAATCTCTTTCTGGTGGTATTGTTAGGGTTTAGCATGCACAAGCAGCCAAACACCTATACATTCAGGTTACCAAAGCCTTCAAGACAAACACCAAGATAAAAGCTGCAATTGAGCGAGTACAAAAGACAATTGTAAAATGGAAGAGGTTAAGCTACTCTTCCTCGACACATAGTGAGTTCTTTATATAATGTCCATCATAGATATGAAAGGGGAGTAGTGAAACAAAAGATATACAGTAAGGGGGGTTACAGCCCCTATGCAACTCCACAACCATATGCAAGTGGAGTGGAACATTCAAGAAACTGATAAAGAAAGACTGCAACATAACTGCATGATCTTTGTTCCTGACATTAGCCCTCTCTTACACCTTTTTTGCCTCAAAAAAGTACCTGTCAATCATATGCATCAGCATCATTTCTTTAATACCCATCATCACCATAACTTTCTTCTGATAGGTTGACATGTCACTGTTCCTGTCCCTGAATGCAATTGATGAGATGTTCATTGATATGGGCTGTGCTGGGCTGAAGGGAGAAATCAACCACAACCACAACAATGCTGGAGGGTGCAAGTTGTAAGGTTCTCTAGACACCAAGGAAAAGGGAGTTTTAGTAGTTAAGGGCAATAGTGCGATGTGATTTGGGTGACAGAAGGGAATGCAATTCCTGTAACAGACAGGTGATATGGCGAGATAAGGGGAATGCAATGAAATGGAGAATTGATGCAACACAATGGAGAACACAACTTGAGGGAGGACATGATGAAGAATGCAACACAATGGAAAATGTGACTGGACACAACACAAACATGAAGGCAATGCAAAATAGACATGACCTATGAAGAACGCACTATTTCATTGCAAATGTGGAAACATGGAGGGAAGGTTTGGGTGTGCTTTTTCACTTGGAATTCAGATGGAGGGGAAGTGAAATTGTGGGTGGGGGAAATCTGAGTATTCTCGACGGACAATGTGCTATCTAAATACAAGTCTAGCTCCAAGGCTGGAGCACAACAAATCACAACAGAAAATTTACAGTGCAGGGTCAATCATGAAGTGAAGTGGAGTCTGGGTGCTATACAGATGTGTGAAATAGGAAAGGCGTCGATCACACTAATTGCTGACTTCACAACTTGTGACTCTGTGGACCACATCTTGGCCTGTACTGCTCATCGATCCTGTTCCTCATCAGCTGACCCCAGTCCTACAGTCCAATGCCTAACAAATGTGTGATTGATGCAGCTACAGCTGATTGTCACATGTGGCATGTTTATATTGCTGTGTTTGCCTGATGTTGCTGATGATTGTTTTCCAGTTTTATGTGCATGTGATGCTCATCATCATCATTCCATTTGTTGCATTCAGGACAACAGAGATACATCTCATTGTGGGGGTAGGTGGGTGCAGAGGTAGATGTCAATGCATGAAGATGACGGGGCATGATACAATCTACTCACTGATGACTGACCTGATGGCAATTCCAACAGATGAGAGGTCCCTTCTTCCTTTGTCACTTTTGCTGTGCACTTCCTCCTTGTAGCCAATTGGCTATTTCTCCTACAGGTGGTAGGGGGGCAGGTATGGGTAACAGTGGAGGGCTAGGAAGCCTTGCAATATAACCATGCACCATATGGGGGAGGAGTCTATTTTTGGCATCAGCATTAAGTAGGCAGTTGGATATCTCACCTAGACCCCAATGCCATTGAGATAAAAGGTGAGTCAGATGGGTCTGGAATGCCTCCAGTGCTCCTATGCAGTGATACCAACCCTGGAACCTATCAATGTCTGCCATCACCCCAGCATCATTCAGAAGTTGGGTTGCACGATTGAGATGGATATTGGTGGGGAAGGTTACCATCATGTGGGCAAACTCATCCATGACATAGGTGTGGTGAATGGGGTCTAGGTGGTTTGCTGGTGTGGGCTCCACCATAGGGTACTTGTATCTCCCTGCATATTGGATGGGGTTTTCTCCAAGATCAACATCTTGGATGGGTATGGTGGGATTGGGGGATGTGTGGAAAAGGGTGAGGGTGTTATAGGAATAATTGGCAGGGAGGTCATGGAATATTTGTGCATTGATGGGAGTGACTGGAATGGGAGGAGGAGATGGGTGTCAATCAAAACATTCATTGCAAAAGTGAGGAGTCATGGGATGTCCCAAGACCAGATGGGTGGCAATGATCTGTATAATGTCAACATCATAAAGGTGGAGCCCATTAAGGGCATGGAAGGTGTGGTGGTATTGCTGGGTGAGATTGGTGTTTTGATGAGTGTGACAATTGTGAGCAGGTAAGGCAGGAGGGGGAGTAATAATAAGAGGTGAAGGGAACATTTCACTGTGGTGCAAAGAGTCAGGGGATGAGGAACTTGAGTGGTGATGGTGGAAGATGGGAGAGTTCTGAGCAGATTCAGGATAAATGGGAGATTGGTTACAAAATATTTGTGCAATATGTGCTGGTAAATCAGCAAAGGGATTTGGAGTAGGGGAGCGATGGGAAGGGGAAGTAGAGATAACAGGAGAAATAGGATGAGAGGAAACATCAGTAAGTGGCAAGGACATGGTTTAAATGGACATGGTGGCTTCAACAATATGAGACAATTGTATAGTATACCAGGCAAAGAGAGAAACAACAATAAGGATGTAGAGGATTGAAAGGATGTCAATCATGAAGGTCATGAAAGAGATGGTGGTATGATGGTCTCCTCTCAAGTCCTTTTAAGGGGAACAAGAGAGGGTGGGAGTCAAATTGTGAATGGACAAGGTGCTAGGGGATGACATGAATAAAATGACTTCACAAGTTCTGAAGTGTGTTTCAGATCCTTGCACAGAAGCCATTCAGCTTCAGTTGAGGGATATCCCTTCCAATGCACTAGATATTGAAGGTGACCTTGGTGATATTGTGATTGGAAGATATTTTCAACCTCAGTGTGTTCTTCTCCTTCAACAAGGTCTGGAGGGGGTGGTGTATGATGTGGTCCATAAGCCACTGTTTCAGTGTATGGGTGAAGGAGAGAAGCATGGAAGACAGGGTGTATCTTCCAATGAGCAGGTAGCAATAAACAATATGCCACTGGATTGATAATAGTGGTGATGGTAAAGGGGCCATATCGTTTTGGTGCAAGTTTCATCAAGGGGAAAGTGGAGGAGAGGTGGGTTGTGTCTAACCAAATGCAGTCATTGATTTGATATGATGGAAGGTGGGCAGTCAATTTCCAAGTCCAATGAGCTATAGATTGCACTGCTGCTAGTTCCTTTCAGATTGTCCGCAACAGAACTAGTTGTTCAGAAATTGATGGTAGCATAGATGTCATAGGGATGACAGGTTGAGCATGGGGATGATATCCCATAAGAAGGAAGAAGGGAGAATACTTCAATGTGGAATGATTATGAGAATTATGTGCAAATTCTGCTGTTGTAAGAAGGGTAGACCAGTCATCTTGTCTTGCAGTACAAAACATATGCAGATATTGCTCTAATTCTTGATTCATTCATTCTGTCTGTCCATCAGTTTGAGGGTGATAAGCGGTGTACATTGCTTGTGTGATGGATAATTTCTGACACAATTCTTTGGTAAATTTTGTGGTAAATTAAGATCCTTGATCTGAAATGATATGATGGGGTAATCCAAACCTCTTCCAAACATGATCTTTGTAAAGATCTGCTGTTTGGACAGCTGATATTGATGAGTGACATGGGGCAATTACCGTCATTTTGGTGACATCATGATCTATAAACACAGCTATGGCATCATATCCATGTGATAATGGAAGCTGTGTGATAAAGTCCATGGAAACTGTGGAAAAAGGTTTGGCTGTTGGTTCTGGTTTGATGGGAAGAAGAGGAATTGGTGTCTTATTTGGTAAGTTTTTATACCCTTGACAAATAGGGCATCTGTCAACAAATTCAAAAATGTACTTCCTTATTCTTGGCCACCAAAAGGTGCACTGTACCAGATCCAAGGTTTTAAGTCATCCTGGATGTCCTGCTGTAGGGGTAACATGTAAACTTTGGATGATGTTTTGTTGGAGTACATCATCTTTTGGGACATAAAGATGTCCAGAGTAATAAATTACCCCCTGTTCAATTGTCCAATGTTGCAGGAGTTGAGTTTTTGCAGGACTAGAAACATTAGCCTGGAGAAGGCATGATATGTCCAGGACTTTGTTGTCCCATTCTGTGCAGGCTTGGATATGAGAAGAAAATGCATTATCAATGACATTAGCTGTGATGGGATGAATAAACAAGGAGGGATCTAAGATGATTTGATCTTCATTGTCATGGTTACCATCATCATGATCTGGTCAACGTGACAAAGCATCAGGTTGAGCTGCTTTGGAACCAGCAACATGTTTGATCTGAAAATCAAAGCAGGTTAGATACAAGGCCCATCGAGCTTGTTGTCTTGATAACTTCTGGGCATCTCTGAATACTTCTAGATTTTTATGATCAGAGAGAATGGTAATACTATGAGGAGTGCCTTCAAGGTATTGTCGCCATTCTTCTAGCGATTTGATGATTGCCAGTAGTTTTCTGTCATAAATGTTGTAGTTATGTTCAGCTTCTGAAAAGGATTTGGACATAAATGCCACTGGATGCCATAAGCTGTCTTCTCCTTTTTTGGAGTTTTGATGCATCACATTCCAATTGGAATGGTTTCATCATGTCAGGAGAAATAAGAACCAGGGAGGAGAGAAATTTGGCCTTTAAAAGGTCAAAGGCATCCTGTTGGGGTCAGGCCCAACACCATGGAACATCCTTTTTGGTGAGATCATGCAAGGGTCATGTAAGATGTGAGAAGTTGTGAATAAAGCATTGATAGAACCCAGCAAACCCCAAAAAGGCACATACTTCCTTCAGTTTTGTAGGTATGGACCAATTTTGAATCCCTTGTAATTTGACTGGATCCATAGCTGTTTGGCCTGCTGAAATGATAAGTCCTAAATACTCAACTTGTTCCTTTTCAAATTCACAT
>QLPN01011079.1:0-26945 GCA_003314395.1 Albatrellus ellisii
GATGAAGGTACAGTATAAATATGTAATATCTATAAAAGTGGTAAGACTGGTGCTAGGCTTACACAATTGCTGGCTGCCAGTATATTGTTTATAGGATGCCAATACTGGATTTAAGCCCTCTATCCCTAGCTGACTTAAAAGCAGTATTGGCATTTGTGATTAGTCTACTGCTAATCAGGAATTTAAGTAGAGTGCCAGTAAGGGCCTGGGTGTGCAAAGCAACCTCAAGCAAGGGCATATTGCACTATGTAATGTACACAAGGTAGCCTACAGGCAGTATGACAAGTATATGCAGTTGCTTCTGTTGAGCACAGGTCACATGCAAGAGAATGCTAAGAGCAGCCTATTGTGATGAGCTCCCATGAAGTTGGGGCTTGTTACTGTGAGGGCAAGTGAGTAGACTGTAGAGGTGAGTAAGGAGTAGTGCAAGAAGACTGAGTGCAGAGTTAGAGCAACCAGTGAACTGGTGCTCAGAGTCACACACAAGTGAGAGAAAGAGAACATTGGAAGTGTTATATGAAGAAGTACAAGTTGATTGGTATTTATCCTAGGAGGCCTATGTGCACAGACCATGTGGTAAGTAGTGGCTAAGAGAGTAGTACAAGTGGGAAAGTATATAGAGTGCAAGAAAATATCAACATATTGGATGGTCTTAGGGATTCATTAATGAGGTACTCCTGGTAACAAGATGGTTGTAGTAAGCAACATAAATGTTCCTGGTGACAATGAAGAATGGGATTAACAAGATAGTGATGAGAATAATAGCTCTAATGACTATATGAGGATCCAGAGTGACAAGTGTAGGATGTATTAGCAACACTTAGTGACTTAGAGATCCTAGACTTGATTCTTAGAGTTTATGAAGTGAGATGAAGGCAAGCTTAGGTCAAGCACAGTGTAGGAGAATCCCTAGATTGTGAAGTTGACAAGACTGGGGTTGAAGACCATCAGGCTTTCAACTACTTATACAAATGAGATGTCCTTTCATTACCTTATGACGCTGATCACACTGTTTACTTATTAAGTATACTTATCTCTATCTCATCTTATTGGTATTTCTTTTCTCTTTATGGTTTGAGCTCCTCTTCAACTCTATCTTGCTCTTACTATATCTTCTTTACCTCATCATCTTCTCACCTCAGGACTTCTGCATGTGCTTGTTGAACATTTACTGTATGTTGTTGATATATCTCTCACTTCTCACTTTTCATTCAGTTTCCACTTCATCTCCATCCTTACACACATTCTTGCATACACTTGACACATCACCTACTCTTCACAACCCTGTGGGGTTCTTCCCCACTCCCACACCACTTATACTCTGGATGATGTGTGTCCTCCACACATTTAGACATCCTTGTACTTTAGGATCCTTTCTCCGCTTTAACCATCCTCTCCAAATACTATATAAGATGCACACTTTACTGCATATCTCCTCAGTCATCATCTTACAGACAACTGAGTGAGTACACCTCCTTACCATCTTATTCTCTGTCTCACTACATTCCTGCAGCTCCTCTTCTTGCATTGTGGCACACTCTCTACTGCCCACACCTTACCTACCTGCTGCAGGTCAGTATACACTCTCAGTTGTCATCTTACAGACAACTGACTCCTCTTCTTGTGTCATGGCACACTCCCTACTGCCCACACCTTACCTACCTGCTGCAGTCATGCAGTTCTTGCTTTCTCCATTTGGAGACCAATTACAGTTGTTGTTCATGTTGCTCTCAATCACAGTTGCCTGCCATAACCTGCATGAACAGTGCTGAGGTGAGTATCTCTTCTGCTCTCTGAGCTCTCTTCTGACATACCTGCTCTATGCAGCTCTCTCTTTCTTCTGTGTACCCTCTACCATCTGGTACACATCTTCTCTGATCTTACAGATCTGGTATTAAGGCCCTCTGCTCTGTCTTACCAATGCTATAGCCTTGTCTCTTGCTAGAGTGGCCTTTGGGCTCAACACTTATCTATTTTATGTCATGGTGTTTGCTTCCCTTGCTGTGCTGCCCAGATTTCATCAGCCCTAAAGATAGTACAAGTAGTTAAAGTTCACTGATCAACAATGATTGTGCAGCAATCAACAAGATTATGTGACTAAGTTGCATCCATCATAAACTATAAGTAAGTAGCCACAAGTGTGAGTGAAATGAGAGATAAGCAAATGTTGTCTTGTTCTGTGTGCTGTACACTCCCTCTCTATCTTCTGACTTACCATGTGTTGGGATACTTACCCTAATCTCCCACACACTGTCACTCATGTTAGACACATGTTGCAGTGAGGTGAGAGCAAAATCTATAAAAGTGGTAAGACTGTTGGAGCACACAAGTGTGTGCTCAGTGTGAGAAAATGTTCATTTTTCCTTCATATCCACTTATATCCATTCTTCTTTGCTCATATTACTAGTACACTGTTCCTATCTTCTGCTTATGGAAACTTGGCAAACACTGACATGTGACTACAAACCTGCACCTCTTTTGAATAAAAACAGAAAACATATATTCAGGTTTGTGCTAAGAGCGGCCTATTGGGCGGTCTTAGGGAAGGTCTACGATGTTACTCCTGGTAACCAAGGTTTGAATATTGGTTTGATGAACGTAATAGAGATTCCAGATGACGATAAAGAGTGGGATTAATGATATAGTTACGAGGATGATTCCACTGATAACGATATGAGGATCCGGTTCGACTTAGTGTAAGATGTCTTAATAGCTTTTAGAGTTCTTAGACTTTAGTTAATAGAATGAAGCAAGTGGTTGACGAGCTTAGATCAAGCGCAATGTTTAGGAGATTCCCTAGATTGCGAAGTTGACAAGACTGGGGTTTAAGACCGCCAGTTTGTCAACTATTTATACAAAACTAAAGATCTAAGTATAGTAAGGTTGCACAGTAAAGCGCAGTAAGTAAACCATAGTGCGCAGTAAAGCGCAGTAAATACGCGTTCATGTGATATAAGTGGCTCAGCCACAAGCGCGAGTTGAACCAAGTGTAAACAAAGGTAAATAAGGACGAGAAATGAGAGTCCTTGCTAATTGTATAGTAATAGTCCTTAGCAAGTAAATGTTATAATAAATAAAAGAAAGATAAAGGAAAAGGATAAGTCTAATATAGTACTTGGAGCTAAGCTCACACTTAAGTATGTAAATACTTAAGTACTATAAGAGATAAAAAGAAAAGGAGAGTCCTTACTAAGTAAAGTGGAGCTAAGCTCACACTTGTAGTAATAATACTACACTTTACTATAGTAAGTAAAATAAAAGAAAAGGAAAAAAAGAAAAAAGAAAATCGTTACGAGGTGCCAAAGCAAGTGCCTCATAACAGTTTGCATCCATCTTTTGAATACTATACAGTTCATAAACCACCTGATCAGCCATCATCACTGTACTGTACATGTGTAGATTCTTTTCCCTCAGTCCCTTCAAGTGTATTTTGAGGCTGAGATTGTTTCTTTTCATACTAGTTTTCTGTGTGGAGAAAACTCAGTTACAATAAAGACTGGTGCTAGGCTTACACAATTCCTCGTTGCTAGTGGTGTTAGTCACTGCTACTGATATTGCATTTAAGCCCTTTTGTCTCTGGCTGACTTGAAAGCAGATTCAGTGTTCATGACTGGACCACTGCTAACCAGGAATTTAAGTAGAGTGCCAGTGGATGTGCAGAGCAACTTTGAGCAAAGGGCATCATCACACTATGTAATGTATACAAGGTGGCCTACAGGCAGTGTGACAAGTACAGGCAGCTGCTCCAGGTTACTTCCAGGTGACAGGGCATCATCAGCACCAGGAGTTGGTTGAAAACAAGTGTGGAAGGAAAAAAACATTGGCAAGGATAGAGCAGCAACACATTCTGAGGGAGAGGAGGTAAGAAATAGGACTGCCACTGCTCTGGGGCAGAGGGGGGTGACTCTGAACAGTGTCATATTCCAAAGGGGTAGAGCCAGTTGGGGCTGTTGGTTTTTTCTTTGGCTTGCATCCATGAGATGCTGTGCATACTATACTGTGTACATATTTGCTTCTATCTTCTCCACCAGTTACCTGTTGTACCAGTAGCCTTTCACTTGACCCACATCATTTCCCTTCTGGGATGCCACTCTCCCTTTGAGTACCTTCTTTAGTTGTCTCTCTGCCTCTGTGTACCCTCTCTCTTTGTATGTCTCTGATCTTCATGCTCATCAGGTACTGTCCTCATCTTTACTGAGCACCTCTCTATCTTGCTGAGTTGTCTCTCTGCTTCTGCATACCCTTGGGACTATGTCCTATGGATAGTCTTCTGTCTTTGTGCCTTGGAGGCATACATCTATTATCAACTTGTGTTTGACATGTTTCATCAGGGGCTGAGGACAATGGGTATGTCATTGAGAACAATGACAATGGCAGGCTTGGATTCAACAGTGGATGCCTGCAATGCAAAAGATATGGAAGCAGTGTATTGTGCATAGGGAGGCAGCAACATTGAAAGAGAAACATAGAGCCTATGATAGATTGATGTGGGAGATGGTGTTGCAAAGGGATGAAAGCAAGGCTACCATTGATGAAAACACCATTGACACTCACAGTAGCAGAGGAGGGGAGCCTGACCATCATGTGAAGTGTCAGGCCTCAATTTATTCTCCTTTTCTTTCTCTTCATTTTCCATATTTTCCCCATATTTATATCATTACTGATCTTCATATTGCTCATGATCTAGTGAAATGATCTCTTCATTCTTATAGTTATCTTATCAGAGTTCATCAGCTGATGACATGTTTGTTGTCTGATCTCCAATTGGCCCACTTATGAGGTACTTATGACTCCTTTTCTCACATCTACTGCAGAATGCTTACTCAGCCTTCTCACAATTGCTGTGGAATATTACTGATCTTTCTCATGGTTACTGCAGACCTTACTCATCATCCTATGAGGGCCTTTTTGAAGGAGGTTACTTGGAAAGAGCACACCGACTGTAGAAAGAAGAGAATAATATTCTACAGGAAGAAATAGTGAGAAAACATAAAACATGAATGCCATAGAAAGTAGGTACTGACCTCAGTCTCTTTGTAGAAGACTGAGGGAAAAGAAAAGATGTGAGAGAAATTTTCTGTAACTAATGGGTCCATCTGTATCATCCCTGAGTCCTGCAAGAGGTCCATGTGGCACAGCCATGCAGTTGCACATTTGTGTGTTCACAGTCACATGCAGTCATGTGCATTTGCTGTTGCATGTTGCTGTAAACTCTAACATGCCCACTCAGCTAGTGTGCCAGTGGATGCCCATGCCAGAGCAGAACTGCTCATGCTTCTGCTGTGCCAACCCCTTTGTCAGCACATCTGTGACTTGCTCACCTGTCAGAATATACTCCAATTCCAGTTCCCCACCAGCATACTTCTCGTGTAAGAAATGATACCACACATCAATGTGTTTGGTATGTGTGTGAAAGGCTGGATTCTTTGTGATAGTGATGGTGGACTGATTGTCAATTCGGCATGTCATAGGAGAGTCATGGAGTTTGCCAAGCTTGGAAGGAGGGTGCAAAGCCAGACAGCTTCTTTTGCAGCATGCATGCCTGCAACATATTTGGCTTCTGTGCTAGAGAGTGCCATTGAGGCTTGCTTTTTGGAGCTCCAGCTAATTGTGCCACTGGAGAGAATGAAGACATATCCAGATATGGATCACCTGTCATTTACATTGGCTGCCCAATCAGCATCGACAAATCCTGTTAACTCACCAGGGGAGTTACTGTCAAAGAGGAGCATATGATGTGCTGTGGCATGTAGATACTGGAAGGTGTGATTTAAAGTGCAGAGATGTGCATCACCTGGTGTTGTGGTATGTTGGCTGAGTATGCTGATGGTGTATGCTAAGTCAGGTTGCATCCCTAACATTGCATACATGAGTGCACCCACTGCACTCTGGTACCCATGAACATCTGCTGTCACCTCTGGGGTGTCGAGTTTTGTGAGTTGCTCATTTTGGAGTGATGGGGTGACCATGGGGCACATGTTGTGGTGACCATATCTGCAAAGAACATTGTTGATGTATTTCTCCTGGGAGAGGATGATGGTTTTGCATTGGTGATCCCATGTGACCTGCATGCCAAGAATCCAGCCAATTTTGCCTAGGTTGGTCATGTCGAAGGGATGTTTAAGTGCTGCCTTTGTGTTTTCTATTTTGTCAATACTGTGTGAAGTGAGTACAATATTGTCAACGTAAATCATGACAATGCATATGAGCTTGCCAGATGCATTGTGTTTTAGAAAAATGGAGTGGTTGGCATTGGAGTGTGTATAACCTAGCACTTTGAATTCCTTCTTGATGTGCTTGTACCAGACTTGTCCACCTTGGTGTGTGCCATAAATGGATTTTCCAAGATGCCAGACCTTACCTGCTGAGGGTTTGGATCCAGTAGGTGGCTCGAGATAGATTTCTACTTTGAGCATGCCATTGAGGTAGGCTGCCTTTACGTCTGGTGAACTTTGAAGTCGTGTTTGGTGGCAATGGCAAGGATTGTGCAAAGTGATGAGAACTTCATGACAGGTGTGAATGTTTTGTCGAAATCTACGCCTTCAATTTGGGTGAAGCCTTTTGTGACTAGGCATGCTTTGTACTTCTGGATTTCACTGGTTGGTCCCCTTTTGATGTGAAATACCCACTTGCTGCCAACAATTTTGTGATCACATGGTTGGTCAACTTCTGCATAGACTTCTATATGTTGGAAGGTCTGCAGTTCCTCTTCACATGCTGTGAGCCATTCTGCTGCATCAGGGCATGACATTGCTTCTTCATAAGTGAGCAGATCACTTTCAGATGCAATTGTTGCAGCTTGCATGTGTTCACTACTGTTGAGTGGTGGCACATCCTCTGCAGGTGGCTGCATGTCAGCAGTCATGTTTGCACCCTTTTGCTTTTGAGTGTATGACAAGACATTGTAGTGTTCATCATCATCGTGAATAGGTGCATGTTTGCTGTGTGAGGGTTGACTTGATGTTGCAGGCATAGGCATAGGAGTCATGGGTGCCATAGATTGTGTGTCAGGCATGGAAGTGGTCACTATTGTAGGGGTTGCATTTGGGGAAGCTTTGGCAGAAATTGGCAAGTCACTGGTATGAGTATCATACTCATGGGACTCTGGGTCATCCACATTGGGATCAAAGATGATCTGCTCATAGCATTTGGTGGGGCCCCCTTCATTGAAGATCATGTCATGTGATTCAATGATGGGCCCACTCAGGTGGTGGACCAGGCAGTAGGTGTGGTGATTTTGCATGTAGCCAATGAAGGTGCAAAGCAGCAACTTTGTGTTGAGTTTGTGTTGATGAGCATCACGTGCATGTAATGCCAGAAAAACAACCATCAGCGACATCAGGCAAACACAGTGACATTAACGCACTGCATGCAAAAATCATCCACATTCACTGTAATCACACATTCACTGTAATCACACATTCATGCAGGTGTTGGAAAACAATACTGGGTTGGCCAATGAGGGATAGGATGAATAGGCTGAGGCATGGTCTAGACCCACCAAAGTAACCATGGAGGCACAAGTTGTGAAGTCAGCATTTGGTGCGATTGGTGCTATTCCTTTTTTTGCTCATCTGCTATAGTATGATACTTTATTCGCTCGCATACAGACTCCATTTCATTTCAAATATCCCTATGATCAACCCTACACTGTAAATTTTCTGTTGTGTTTTGTTGTGCCCTGATCTTGGAGCTAGGCTTGTATTTAGATAGTGCATTGTCTGTCGAAAACATTTCTCCCACCCACAATTTGTTTTCCTTTCTCTCATCTGAGTCTCAGAATGAAAGTGTGCGCCCTGTAAGTTGTGCTATCAATTTCATTGAGTGTCTATCACATCCTCCATTGCATTCTCTATTGTGTTGCGTTCTCCACTGTGTTGCATTATGAGTCTTCATCATTGTCATTGTCACACCATATTTCTGCCGTATCTCTATATTGTCGCCTGGTTGTGTTGTGTTATCGCATATCTTGCCCTAATCTACTAACTCTCTCTCTATTGGTGTCTAGGGGATCTTATGGCTTGCATCCTTCAGCATTTACTGTGGTTGTGATTATAGATTCCTCTCTTATACACGCCCAGTACACATCAGCGTCGGTACTTGTCTGGAATATGGATGAAGGCAATGTTGGGCTTGTTACCACTCCAGGATTCTTCAGGTGTGAGATCATCTACAAGTGTGTGTGTTGGCACTATGTTGTGCAAGTAAGTGGCATACTTGATAGTGTCATACCAGTAAGAATGTGGGAGGTCAGCATCGGTGAGCAGTTTGCACATGGTCTCCATGAGTGTGTGATTCATGTGTTCAGTGATGCTGTTATATTGTGGTGTGTCAGCAGTTGTCATTTTGTGTTTAATGCCATGTGCCTGTAGGAACTTCTGCATGTGCTCACCCATATATTCACCTCCACCATCAGAACAGAGTGCCTTCAGTTTTGTGCTGGTCTCAACTTCAGCACATGCAACAAAGTCAGTGAGACATTTGTGCAGATTGCTTTTGTGTTTGAGGCCACAGATGAAGACCTTGCATGACTTGTCATCAATAAAAGTTGTGAAGTGGTCATATCCTTCATAGGAGTGCATTTGCATGGGTCCACACAGATCAGAAAAAATGTGGCCAAGCATTGTGTTGGCACATGTTTGTGTTGATTTCATGATGTCATGTCACATGTGCTTGCCCTTGATGCAAGGCTCACATATCCTGAGAGCATCACTGGTCATGTTGCCAGTGATGGCCATGCCCTTGACCATACCATTGTGGACCATGCGCAAGACAGAGTCTATGCTGATGTGACCTAGGCAGTGATGCCAGGTCCATATATTGGTGGTAGCCATTTTTGTGCATGCGATGAAGGTGGAGGGATCATTGGAGATATCGACACCTTCAGACAGGAATGATGTAATATGCATGATTTGCACAGTATTGGGAGCATGCGTGTGCATGTCAAGGATGTAGAGGTTATCCTCAAGGTGGCCAATGCATGTTAGTGCGTTATCCTTGTTGATGATCTCACATATATCCCCATTGAATTGGATGTGTGCACCACATTTTGTGAGTGCAGAGACCAATAGGAGATTACCATGGAGCTTGGGGACATAGAGTACATCCTGCAGGATAGTCTGGTTCCATTTCTTGTTGGTGTGCATCTTCATGTGGATGTTGCTGGCACCCTCAGCTAGAATGTAGCTGTTATTGCCTAGCCAGACTTTGCATGGTGTAGTGAATGGATGGTAGAGATAGAACCAGTCACAGTTGGAGCTCATGTGGCAACTGGTGCCTGAGTTGATGAGCCAGCAAGCTGTGAGGTCATTGTGTTGCATGAGTTTTTCAGCAACTTTGAAGAGATTGAATGACTTGTCATCATTATCATCTTCATCGTGTGTTTGAGCACATAGTGCTGTGCTGTCAGTGGCAACATGTGCCATTGCAGTGCCCTTTTCAGCTTTGAGCTTGTGACAGTCTTTGACTTTATGGCTGTGGATTTTGCAGTGTGTGCAAAAACCTTTCACCTTGCACTTTGCCTGTCACTCCTCATCTGACATTGCAGGTCCTTTGCCTTTGCCTTTGCCTTTGCCTTTGAAGCGAGCTGTGAATGCACCCATGGAATCCATGGTGTGAGTTCAGCATTGCTCCTCGAGCACGACTTCTGAGTGAATGTTCTTGATGTTGAGATCAGTCACTTTCATGGCAGTGAGGATTGTTTTGAGTGTGTCATAGGATGGAGGAAGCAAGATGATGATGGCAATGGCAATGAGTTTTTTGTTGAATTGCTGCCCAAGCGAGGAGAGAGTGTGTGTGGTGCACACCATTGCATTTATTTGTGGTTTGAGGGGGGTGTCATCAGATAGAGTACTGCAGCACTAATCAAGTAAGTGATTTTCTGTTCCCCTTTCCCTTCATATTGCATCATCAGCTTCTCCCAAGCATCTTTTGATGTTGTTGCATATAGCATGGTGTTGAGAGGCTCATCACTGAGCATCAACATGATTTGTGCACATGCGTCACAGTCACAGTTAACCCATTTGTTGTAGTCAGATGATGTGGTGGCCAGAGCCTTATTGGAGCCGCTGATGATAGGCCAGAGTCTGTGCACTTGGAGAACCATTTCAACATGAGATTTCCAAAAGGTGATATTTTCACCATTTTCTGCAAGAAAAGGTATGTCATAAAGCTTGCTTGAGGCTTTTGCATTTGAGCTCATCGCTGTGCCTGCCATTGTGGTGGCACTTCCAGTTGCTGGTGTGGGAGTCTTGCTTGTCAAGGCTGCTGCTGACATGGTGTATAAAGTGCAGGGGTGTGAGTTTGTCTCAAAGGTGGTGCTTGCTCAGTTTCAATAGACCTCAGGTCTCATAATCTTTTGAAGGAGGTTACTTGGAAAGAGCACACTGACTGTAGAAAGAAGAGAATAATATTCTACAGGAAGAAATAGTGAGAAAACATAAAACATGAACACCGTAGAAAGTAGGTACTGACCTCAGTCTCTTTGTAGAAGACTGAGGGAAAAGAAAAGATGTGAGAGAAATTTTCTGTAACTAATGGGTCCATCTGTATTGTCCCTGAGTCCCATGAGAGGTCCATGTGGTGCAGCCATGCAGTTGTGCATTCACATGTTCACAGTCACACACAGTCATGCACAGTTGCATGTGTTCACTGTCACATGTCACTGTAAACTCTAACAGGCCTTTGGCCATTGGTCATTATTTATAGTGTTACTGTGCAGCCCTGGCTAGTTCATAGACCTGACCTATACTACAGTACTATATATACTTTACAACTCCTAGCAATACTCTCCAGTTCTGATCATCTGGGATATCCACTCATCTAGTGCACATTGTCCCTTTTCACTCTTTGTTTCAGTTGTTGTTCAGCTTGATTACTGTCAGCCTCACATGAAGTAGAAAAGGGATATCAGTGTTTTAAAAGTTCAAAACACAATAATCAGTGGATGTTACTTATTGCTCTCATGCACTGGCTTTACACATTGGGCTATTCCATGGCCTGTGACACTCATGCCAGCCCTGCACTGGCATGGCACCATGAGTATGACCACTTGTTTGTAACCTATGCCAGTCATGGGCCCAGTTCATTCAAATTGGTATTTGACCCATGAATCCTTGTTGTGCTTTATGGGTGAGTCTGAGTGTCAATACTCCTATTTTCCCTCTCAAACATTGTCTCTCAGCATGGTCTTTGCATGATGATATGGGTGATTTTGCTCTCTAGAACTTGTGATCTTTCTGGGCTGAATCTATGGAGACTGATCACTGAGTTGGAGGTCAGTTCTAGAAGATGTTAGTTGGGCCCATCAACATCTTGACAAAAAGTCTTGTGTGTCTCTCATCTGGGGACATCTGATTTACTGGCATGTCTTATGCCAAGACTCTGGTTGTCAGACTAGGACCATAACAAGCACACACCATCACTGACAGTGTAACCTTATACCATATAAATGTAAAGTAGAGTAAAGAGTCCTCAGCAGAATTCACCAGGGATCCAAGAAGCATCTTCATTGTTATAGTTTAGTATGCCAGACAGGCAGCTATGACTGTACAGTGGGTGAATAGAGGCTGGAGCTGTAGTGCAGACTCAAGAACATTACCAGCAGAGAGAGTAAAGTAGTGCCAAACAGGTATACAATTGGATTTAGCAAGTACTACAAGAGAATAAGCTAAAGAATAATATATGCCAATGTGAAGTATCAATACAGGCTTGGGTCTAGGGTTGTCCTACCAGGCTGAAAGTGGTACACAGAGACAAGAGGGAATGTAAATATAATACAGCTGTGCATTGGAGTCAGAGATAAGGAAAAGTGCTGTGGCACAGTAAAAGAAGACAAAAGGAAATTGTGACATTCATGTGTGGCCACAGTTGACAGTTATCTCCCTGGCTACAAACCAGGTGGGTAGTGGTGTCATTCCTTTCATGGGGGCTACATCCTCAATGCCAGTAAATAGACAATAATGAAAAGCAAAACAGGTGCATAAAGATATGTGTCAGGACATACTTATTTTTCTTATCATTTTATGATTTCTTTTGATCTTACCACTCAAGATCTGTACTATATCTTTTGCAATTACTTATGACTCAGTCATTGGGCTAATTACTGTACAACTATGACTACAGTTGCTTATTGATGCTGTGCAATGCTGTGCATTGCTTACTGATAATTCTCACAGATGCTGTGTATTGAAGCATGAAGATTGGTGCAACAGTCCTTGAGGCTGGGACACTCCACTCAAGGAGGTCTAAAAGGATATGGTGGGTAGAGTGTGGGCAAGAGCCCTAGAAGACCAAAAAGCAACGTCATGATTGTGAAGTAGATATAGAAAATGAGTGTAATCCAATCCATGATGAGGGAGAGGGGTAGATAACCGACTGTAGAATAATGTCCCAGACCAGACCCCTAAATACATAACTACACTGCACACAGACCAGGAGAGAAAAGCCCTAAAGCATGTGCCAAACCATGTATGACAGAGTGTGTGAGTAAACTAACATGGGGTAGCCATGTGGAGAAGGAGTGCACAGCAAAGACCTAAAAGGAATTTCAATACTGCACATCTTACTTACATATGCCTGCCCTATAGTGACAGCACATGGTCTGTGTGCTGATCTCTTTAGTATACATAGAGTACTATCATAGCATGTATTTTTTTTAGCTTTATACATCTGAGATATCCACTTACCCAGTGTGACTCATCTTGAGTGTATTGTCTCATCCCTTTGTCAATCCCCTCCTCTTACTCTTGTGACCTCACTGTCTAGTGTGTGCCTCACAATATGTTTCTGTGTTGTATGACTAGTAAGATCCAAGCAGGCTAACCATGTCACATTAGGTCTGCATACTCTTCATTTCAGATTCAGTAAGTTCTGTGCTAGAAACATACTATGGCTAGATGGGCTTGTACTTCACTTTGGGAAGTGTACCATGGGTATAAGTAGGGATAGATAGACAATTTGACCTTGAGCAGTGAATCATGATGCACAATTAATCAAAATATGGTGTAAGTTTGTTATTTTTTCATTACAGACACTGAACTTCACCACACAGTGATTCTGGAGCTGGTAAGCATGCTAAGCTTGGTTGCAGCTAGAAGTCTCCTAATGTGTCTCTCCTGTGATATTCCTACAAGTTTAATGGACACCATGAGTACTCTGTTCTTCCTTTTCCATTCTTTCTTTTGTGCTCCATTTTTGTATATTGGGGTGTATCCCTCCACATGTAAGATATAGTCTGCTCATATGTAGTCTCCCTTCTGCCTGCCTGGTTATGTAGCCAGCCAGGGTTTCCTCCATTGTGTGTGGCATGGTTTGTGCAATGTACTGGCCATTGCTCCTTTGTGACTCCACAAGTGCCCAGGTCTGAGGACCAGACTGTTATGATGTGAGGCTGATGCTAACGTCAAAGCTGAACAACTGAAGAAAAGACTAAAACAAACAAAGGATGATTCATGCTTTAAGCTAGTGGATATCCCAGATGTATAATCAGTAAGGTATAACAAGGAAGGACTAGAGACTACTGCACCTAGTGGATCTCCCAGATGATCAGAACTGGGGATAAAACACTAAGTGGACTACTGTATTTATAGTACTGGAATCAGTCCACAGACCATGCTATACACTATAGGGCTGGAATATGAGAACAAGAAGGGATGAGGTCATGGCTAATAATAGGGGAGATACATCAGTGCTGTCCAATAAGTGCAGCGACTGTGAGAACAATAAGTAAGCACTCTGCAGTAAGGGTGGGATCAATAGGTAAGATTCCACAGTAACAATGAGAAAAAGAGTCATAACTACTTCATAAGCAGGCTGATCAGAGATTGGACAACTGGTGCATCATCAGCTGATGAAGATGAACAAAGGGAATGCATGACCATGAGAATTGCTCTGACAGATCAGGAGCGAATATAAGATCTATGGTGATAGAGGCATAAGAAAAATAGAAAAAATGAAAAGAAAAATAGGGGAAGATAATAGTGGCCTGACATATGATACATTGATCTTCTTTGTACTTATCTTAACTTGTTCCACCCTGTTCCAACCTATTCTACCTTGTCTACATGCTGTCTGACACAGAACAGAACCGAACAATGGACATCAGTGTAGTTATATAGGATAGCTTAACAGAGTAGTTATTACATTTCCTATGGACTATAGTTTGTTTAGCAACAAAATGTGTACTCACTCTTATGATATTCACATTCCACTTTCTGCTTTCTGCTCTTTCTGCTTTTTCACTGTTTTCTACCTCCTTCCTACCTCATCAAAATACCATCAATAATAACTCCTTATCCATTCAGATCATCATATATATATAAGAGAACATGTCCAACACAGATTGGAAGTGATAGGAGCACTATGGAAGCATTCTGATGCATTCATGATTTTTCCATCCTTCCTCCTTCCTTCAGTAGAGTACAGGTCCCTGTAGACTTCTGCAGAGTGTGCTAGAACATTATAGTGCAAGGAATACAGCACTCTAATCATGTATTACCTTGTGCATATAAAGGGGCCAGCAAAGGAGGAACCTCCCTAAGGTTGTCCACATGATAATCTACTGGTTTATCCTTCTCTTGCCAAGTGCTTCAGCCTGAAGCCTCTGTTTCACTTTGTGCTTTGTTGCAACTGTTATTACATCTAATGTTCTCACAGGTCATAATTGTCTATCCCTCCATTGTACTGGGATATACTACCACTCCACTGGTTGTAACTACTCCTCTGCTTCCACTTCTGTTCTACTTTGTAGTTTTGTAGTTTGAGGCTTCCTTTCATTGCATGAAGATTCTTCTTGCCTATACCACCTTCTCCCACCTATCTGTCTCCTGGATCCATTCTTTTATCCATTGTCCATGGTGGTCATTGGGGCAATGTTAAAAAAACTGTGAGGTGCACACTATCCAAAGCCACACACAAGTACAAGAGAGGAGAGAGAGATTGATATTGAGACAAGGAAGTGAGAATGCAAAGGGACTAATGTGCTATAGCAGATATCCCAGATGTACAAAGCTGGGGATATTACCTAAGAGCAGCTTGTTTATATAGTACAGGACCTTAGGGCAGGTGCCAGGTCTTATCCACCAATAGCTAATTGCCCTCATGATAAGTGATGTGCAGTAGTGTTGCCACAGCTAAAGCCACTGGTTTTCAGAAAATGGGCATAACATGCTAGATACAATAGCTGAAATCACCAATATATTTGACAAGGTAGACCACACCAAAAGCCAGGGGGTTGCTAAGAGTGGCCTATTGGATGGTGATGAGCATCATGCGCACATAACACCAGAAAACAACCATCAGTGACATCAGGTGAACACAGCAACATTAACATGCCACACATGACAATCATCCACAGTCACATCAATTGCACATTTGTTTAGGCATTGGACTATAGGACTGGGTTTGGCTGATGCAGAGCAGGACTGATAAGATATATTGGCCAAGATGCAGTCCATGGAATCATGAGTCACAAAGTCAGCATTTGGTGCAATTGGCACTTTTCCTGTTTCACTCATCCATTATAGCATGATACTTTATTCATTTATGTCCAGACTCCACCTCATTTCAAATATCCATATGATTGACCCTACATTGTCAATTTTCTGTTTTGCTTTGTTGTGCTCCAGCCTTGGAGCTAGACTTGTATTTAGATGGTGCATCATCAGCCAGAATGAATAGATTTCCCTCACCCACAATTTGTCTCTCCTCTCCTGTCTGGGCTACATTGTGAAAAAGCATGTGCCTCTTCTCCCTCTGTGTACCCTACAATCAAGAAAGTGTGCATACCTCATAGGTTGCATTTATTATTGTGTTGTGATCTCATTGCATTGCATTGCATTGTGTCCTCCATTGCATTGCATTCCCCATTGTGTTGCATCTGCATTGTGATTTGTTCAGCATTCTTTCTGTATTGTGATAACTTCTGCATGGTCATTGTTGTGAATATCATGTTGTGTCCATGTCATATCTCCCCTTTTGTCACCCATCATATCACATTATCACATTTATTGCACTAAACTACTAACTTCTATAACTTTGGTGTCTAGGGAATCTTATGGCTCACATCCCTCAGCAAACATTGCAGTTGTGGTTGGAGTTTCTGCTATCACAAGCCCACAGCACATATCAATGGTCTTTGCAATAACTATACCCCTGGTAACAAGGTAGTTGGTATGTGCTTGATAAGTATAGTAAATGTTCCTGATAACAATGAAGAGTGGGATCAATGAGATAGTAATGAGGATGATACCACTGATGACTAAATGAGGATCCAGGGTGATGAGTTTAGGATGTCTTAGCAACACTTAGAGTGACTTAGAGATCTTAGACTTAGTTCTTAGAGGATGAAGCAATCACACAAGAATGACTTATGGCCTCAGGAGTTGAGGTCAGTGAGCAAAACATGTGCCTCCTCCTACATGCACTTCCACCCTCCTGGAGTTCATTTTCCTCCATGCTACTCACCTCATCTGACCTCACACATCTCTCCATTGGTGTTATCCATGGGTGCATCCTCAACAAAGAAGCAAGGGCAAAGCCACACACTGCACTTTCCACCTTCCAACAAACTGTGCCCACATCTGGGCACCACAACACCTCTTTCTGCTCTCATTGCAAACACTGGAACCACATGGTGGAGACCTGTTGGGCCTTACATGGCATGCTGGATGATGTGAAAGCTAGGTTGGATAGGAACAAGGGGAAGGATAGGGACACAGGAACTCCTCCTGGGGATGGAGTGGCTAGCATTAGTTTTAAACCATTTGTTGTCATCAGTCTCACCTTCTGGTTCAATGATCAATGCCTGCTACTACAATTGCTCTGGCCTTTGGATGCTTGATTCTGGGTGCACTGACCACATATCTCCTGACTGGACTGACTTCTCATCCTCTGACTCACTTTCCTTCTGGACCATTACCATTGGGAATGGCTCCACCATCATGTGTGTTGGCCAAGGTACCAGTGTACAACAGCACACCCTACCTGATGGTAGTCTTGTCACACTTGCACCCACTAACATTGATGAGCATCATGCACACATAACACCAGAAAATGACCATCAGCAACATCAGGTGAACACAGCAACAATAATGCACTACACATGGTAATCATTTGCAGTTGCATCAATCACACATTTGTTTAGGCATCAGAATACAGGACTGGGTTTGGCCAATGAGGAGCAGGACTGATAGGCTGAGATGCAGTCCATGGAGTGATCAGTCATGCAGTCAGCATTTGGTGTGATTGGTGCTTTTCCTTTTTCACTCATCCATTATAATATGATACTTTATTCATTCATGTTTAGGCTCCACTGCATTTCAAATATCCCTATGATTGACCCTACATTGTAAATTTTCTGTTTTGTTTTGTTGTGCTCCAGCCTTGGAGCTAGACTTGTATTTAGTGTTGGAAATCCCCATGGTATTTCATTCAGCTTTTCTATACTTACACACTTATATGTCTCTATTACATCCTTTCTGACACACATTCTACTTACTTACCTCACTACAACCACATTCTTACACCATGCTCAACAAACCCATGTTTACACTCTGCCTGAACCTAGTTCAGCATGCACTACTTATACCAACACCCCCACTCTATGGCATTCTATAATATGTCATACCATGTCTCCTTGCTCTGTGGCTTAGCCTGCACCACTCTCTGCCACACCCTCACTACCCTCAATACCATCTGTTTCTTCTCTTTCTTTGTTGGCTCATACCTGCGTAAACATTTAGATGGCACATCATCTGTCAGAAACAAACAGATTTCCCCTGCCCACAATTTGTCTCTCCTCTCCTGTCTGAGTTACATTGCAAAAAGCACATGCCTCTTCTCCTGCCACATACCCCACAATCAAGAAAGTGCACATACCATGTAGGTCACATTTAATATTGTGTTGCATTCCCCATTGCATTGCATTGCATTCTCTATTGCATTACATCTGCATTGTGATTTGTTTAGTGTTCTTTTCTGCATTGCAATATTACTGTGTTGTGTTGTGATACTTCTGCATGGTCATTGTTGTGATTATCATGTTGTGTCTGTGTCATATCTCCCTTTTGTCACCCCATCACATCACATTGTCGCATTTATTGCACTAAACTACTAACTTCTATAACTTTGGTGTCTAGGGAATCTTATGGCTCACATCCCTCAGCAAATGTTGCAGTTGTGGTTGTAGTTTCTGCTATCACAAGCACACAGCACATATCAACATCCTCCATGTCCCTGGGGCCTCTGGCTGCTTCCTCTCCATCAGCAAGCCTGACCATTTGGGGTTTTGAATCACCTATGAAGGTGGGACCTGTGTGGTTTCAAAAGTGGATCACAATTTCAGTGTCAGATTCCTCAAAGATGCAACTTACTGGCTTATCTTAGCCTGCACTCCTTCCCTTCACATCCTCACCTCTCTGACTGTCTGCCTTTGACATGAATGGCTCAGACACCTTGCAGCACCAGTCATGGCACACTGATATGTGCTGTGGTAGGGTGATGGCAGAAACCACAACCACAACAACTGCTGAGGGATGCAAGTCATAAGATTCTCTAGACACCAAAGTTATAGAAGTTTGTAGTTTAGTGCAATAAATGCAATAACACAATGTGATGGGGTGACAAAAGAGAGATATGACATGGACATGACATGATAATCACAACAATGACCATGCTGTAGTAGACACAGCACAACACAGTAGTATCACAACACAACACAGTAATTGTCAGGATGTACTTATTTTTCTTTTCATTTTATGATTTCTTTCAATCTTATCACTCAAGATCTACAGGAGATATCTTATCTCATCTTATCAGATCATATGTAGATCTTATTGCAATTATCCATGACTCATATTCATTCATCATCAGACTTATTACTGTACAGATATGACTCATACTCTCACAGTTGATTATTGATGCTGTGCAATGCTGCACATCTCACTTACATATGCCTGCCCTATAGTGACAGCACATGGTCTGTGTGCCAATCTCTTTAGTATATATAAGGCACTTCTGTAGCATGTATTTCTTTAGCTTTATACATCTGGGATATCCGCCTTTCAGTGTGACTTCATCTCAAGTGTATTGTCTCATCCCTTGTCAATCCCCTCCTCTTACTCTTGTGACCTCACTGTCAAGTGTGAGCCTCACAATTGTATAAAGCTCTTCACAGCGACCTGACCTCTTCCCTCACACCAAACACTCCCTGTTATGTTCTCAATCATCATTCCCCTCCCTCCTCATTCAAGAGAACATTGTATTGTTTTTAGTTCTCCCTTCTTCATAGTTCAGCACAGCACTGGGCCATATATTGCCTCAGTGAGCAGTGCTAGGGTGTCTACCACTTAGTGGGGCATTGAAGATCTCTCTGACAACCATTCAGACCAGAGAAACTATAAATTTTACTATATCAGAGAATTCTTTCATAGTACTGGTAATAAGTATATACTAGTAACTACACTACCTATATTCACCTTCCACTCTGTGTTTAAATGGCTTGTACCCTTGAAAAAGGTTCAAAGAGTTTTCACTTCACATGGTTTTAATTTTCATCATTCCAAGAATACTTTGCTTGGAAAAGAGGACTAAGTCAGGCAAATCATACACCAGACTTACCTCTTCACTTCCTGCACCCACTCGACCTTGCACATCTCAAGCTCTTATCCATTACTACGGAAATGCATTTGAATATCATCAACAGCAATCCATCTGGTTCTTCAAACTCCATAACCAATATTACATTGCTCACCCTGAAGAATTCCTGTGGCATTTCTTTCCACACTACTGGGAACAAACCAACCCATATTATAATTCAATCCCCCAAGCATTCATCTTCCAAAATGAACAATGAGTCAATCTGGTCCCAGCAATTGGGAAGCCAGAGTACCAGCTCCAATGGTAGAAGATTTATCAGAGGAACAAGCAAGGGAAAGAACTGCAGTGGCAAACATGACAAGATTGCAGATAACAGATCTGGAGGATATGATGGAGACAATGAGAATTGAAGCAGACAATCAAAACAATGAGCACAATATCCACAGCTTGGAAATGGGAAATGCATTGGTGGAAATCACCAAATTGTTGGCCAGTATCACAGTGATGATGACTGCCCAACAAACCCCAACCCATACACAAGCTACTATGTGTGGCCTTGCCACAGGCCTAGGGGCCCATGTATATGCCCAACACCAAGTGAAAGTTTCTTCACCTACTCCCTATTCAGGAAAGCAAGACAAATTGGACTCTTTTATTCAGGAACTATTCCTTGTGTTCACAGTGAACAAAACATGGGTCGACAGTGACTGAATCACATATGCCCTATCATTTATGATAGGAGGATTGGCAGAACAATGGAGGAACCTACAAGTCGCTAAACAGTGACTACATGAGGCTAACCCCCTCAATCCCCTCTATCCAATGCCCTTCCAAAACTGGCTCAATTTTGAAGCCAACATTCAGGAACAGTTTGGGGACCCAGATGAAGCACACACAGCACAGCAGGCCTTGCACAAAATATGACAATTGGGGAGAAGCACAGAAGATTACACCATGGACTTCTTACTGCTAGCATCCAAAATGTGATATGATGAATATGCATTAATTGATTGCTACAGAAGAGGACTCAATATAGATCTTCTGCAGCACATCTATAACATCAACCCTCCACCAACAATGTATGCAGGATGGCAAAGAGTGGCACAGTCCACTGAGAGGCATATGTGCAAGTTTAAACAACTCACACAAGGAAGGGACAACCCATGTTGGACTCCCAGACCTTATCAAACCAATCAGTATACACCACCCTCAAACCCACCACTGCAAAGAGCCAGCAATGTACTAGTCCCTATGGATGTAGATCAGGCCCAGATGTCAGAATGTAATTATTTGTCTATTCATTTTACGATTACTTTTGTCCTTATCACTCAAGATCTACTAGAGGTATCTTATCTCATCTTATCAGATCATTAGTAGATCTTATCACAATTATCTATGACTTGTACTCCTTTAGTCATCAGACCACTTACTGTACAGATATGACTACATTTCCCACAGACACTTACTGATGCAGTGCAATGCTGTGCATTGCTTACTGATACTTCTCACAGATGCTGCACATCTTACTTACATATGCCTGCCCTACAGTGATAGCACATGGTCTGTGCACCAATCCCTGTAGTATATAAAGAGTCTCTTGTAGTAGATAGTTCTTTAGCTTTATACATCTGAGATATCCACTTATTCAGCATGAATCATCTTAAGTGTATTGTCTCCTCTGTTCACAATCCTCTCCTCTTACAACTGTGACCTCACTGTATAGTGTGTGCCTCACACCAGAGAAGGAGAGAAATTAAATGCTTCAATTGCAGGGAGAAGGGCCATATCTCCAAGGACTGCCCACAAAGATGCACTGGGAAAATTCATGAAATCCATGAGCAGATCAGAGGAATGACAATGGAGGAATTTTTGCAGATGCTGAATGACAAAGCTATTAAGAAAATAGCAATGGAAGCAGGTTTTGGAAAGGACAAGTAGTAGATGTTGCTACTTCATCCTCAAATTGTTTTTCTGTACTTACTCCTGGTGATGGCACTGTTGATCATGCAAATGTATGTGATCCTATCAAAATATTTAACAACATTGCATCAGAAGTAAAGACAGAAAAGAAAGAGACATCAGAGAGTATGCCCTCTCTCAAAGAAGAAAAGCATGTATTAGAGTGGAATTACCCATGATTCAATTAGAAGTCAAAAAGCCAGAAGATGGACAAGTGATTTCTATTCAAGCACTAGTAGATTCAGGAGCAACAACTTGTTACATAGACAAAGAATTTGTGAAAAAAAATCATCTTAACACAAAGAAACTTCCAATTTCTATACCAGTTTATAATGTTGATGGAACCAAGAATGAAAATGGTTCTATCAAGGAAACAGTGGATCTTATAATCAAAATCCAAAACCATACAGAAAGAACTACCTTCTGTGTTACTGGTTTAGGAAAAGTTAACCTAATTCTAGGAGAAACTTGGTTAAAGATCCATAATCCAGAAATAGATTGGGGAACCAGTGCAGTGAAATTCACAAGATGTCCAAGACATTGCCACATATGAGTAGTAGCAGATAGAAAGATCAGGAAGAAGAAGATGATGGGACAAACAAAGGTTGAAGTACCACCCATGGTAGAAGTTGATGATGAAGATGACAATGAAGTATGTAAAGGAGATAAGATTCTATGCATCATGATAGGAGATGATGAAAAAGAAGCAGCAATTCAAAATATCTCTCAGGACTTAGCAATAGAAGCAGAGAAGAAGAAAATTAAAAAGTCCTTTGAAGATATTGTCCCTAAAGTGTATCATGCATTCAAGTCAGTATTCACCAAAGAGTCATTTGATGATTTACCTCCAAAACACACATGGGATCACACTATCGAATTGAAAGAAGGAGCAAAGATGCATATGGGAAAGATTTATAATCTCTCCTTTACAGAACAACAAGAGTTGGAAAAGTATATTGATGAAAATCTCAAATCAGGACATATTCGACCTTCCAAATTGCCTATGGCATCACCATTCTTTTTTATCAAAAATAAATCAGGAGAATTACATCCCATTCAAGATTATCATCAGCTCAATGAGATTATGATCAAAAATTCATATCCACTACCACTTATCTCTGAATTTATTGATAAACTCAAAGGAGCAAAATACTTTACCAAACTCAACATTAGATGGGATACAACAATGTCCAAATCAAAGAAGGAGATGAATGGAAGGCTGCCTTCATAACAAACAAAGGATTATCTGAACCCCTTGTTATGTTTTTTGGACTCACCAATAGCCCTGCTACCTTTCAAACTATGATGAATCATCTCTTTAGAGAACTCATCATGAGAGGAAAAGTAGTGGTTGATATGGATGATATCCTCATCTTCACTGCTACAATGGAAGAACATCACTGCATAGTTGAAGAAGTCCTGCAAATAGTATGCAATAACTAACTCTATCTGAAACCAGAGAAATGCAAATTCGAGAAAATGGAAATAGATTATTTAGGCCTCAAAATTTCCTTTGATAAAATTATGATGGACCCTGTCAAAATTCAAGGAATAGCTGATTGGCCATTACCAACCTCCATCACAGAAGTTTGCTCATTTTTAGGTTTCACCAATTTCTATTGTTGTTTTATTCACAGATTCTCCAAAATAGAAAAACCTCTCAATTCACTCCTTCAAAAAGATGTCAAATGGCATTGGGATCAGGAACAGAAAGACTCATTTGACAATCTAAAGACAGCATTGTATTCACAACCTGTCCTTGTCTTCCCTGAACCCCACAGGCCATATCTTGTTGAAGCAGACAGTTCAGGTTATGCAACCAGCACAGTGTTATCACAGATGAGGGATGATGGGAAGTGGAACCTAGTGGCATACATTAGCAAAAGTTTATCTCCAGCAGAGAGAAACTACAACATATATGACAAATAGATGCTTGCTATTATATGCGCTCTGGAGCAATAAAGACACTATCTAGAAGGAACAGATAGTACAGTCGACATCCTCACCAGCCACAAAAACCTAGAGTACTTTATGAGTGCCCAGAAACTAAACCATTGCCAGGCTCAATGGTCCCTGTTTCTTTCTAGGTTCAACTTTCACCTTTCCCACAGACCAGGAAAGAGTTCAGCCAAACCTGACCTCTTATCAAGATGATCAGATCATAAAGAGGGGGTGGAATATGACAATGAAAATGTCATACTGCTAAAACCAGAATTCTTCAAATCATCTAATCTTGCTGATAGCGCTTGTGCATCCAAGATTACAAACAAACACATCATAGCAGTTATGGCAAGCAATGTTCCACTCCTCAACAAGATCACCAATGAACAAGTAAAAGATGGAGATGTCAAGATGTGGAGAGAATTATCAGGTGATGAAGCAAAAATGGCAATCATAGCTGGATGGGGAGAAAACAGTCAAGGATTGTTAACATGCAAAGAGAAAATCCTTGTCCCAGACAGCTGCTGAGCAGAAGTCATCAGAAAATGTCATGACACACCAATAGCAGGACATCCAGGACAGTGGAGGATGCTAGAGATAGTGTCAAGAACATTTTGGTGGAAAGGAATGGCTGTGTATGTTGGGAAATACATCAAAGGATGTGATATCTGTCAAAGGATGTGATATCTGTCAAAGAACAAAGACATTCCCAAAGAAACCACAAGGAGAATTAACACCAAATGAAATACCATCAAATCCATGGCAAATCATATCCACTGATTTAATCACCCAATTACCTGATAGTCAAGGATATGATGCAATACTAGTGGTGGTAGATCAATTCTCCAAAATGATTCATATGATGGCAACAACATCAGATGTGACAGCAGAAGGAGTAGCATGATTATTCAGAGATCATATCTGGAAGCATCATGGACTACCTGAGAAAATTCTCTCTGATCACAGTCCCCAATTTGCCTCCAAAATGATGAAGGAATTGAATAAATTGTTGGGCATAAAAACAGCATAATCCACAGCATATCATCCACAAACAGACAGACAAACAGAATGAATTAATCAAGAGATAGAACAAGATCTCAGGATCTTTGTTAATCATTGTCAATCAGATTGGATGGATTGGTTGCCAATGGCAGAATTCTGTTACAATAACAAGGTTAATGCCTCAACAAAATATTCCCCCTTTATCCTAAATTCTGGACAAAATCCATGTATGGGATTTGAACCAGGCAAGATGTCTGCTATCAATTCAGTAGAGAACTTTGTTGAAGGATTGAAGAGGACAAGAGAGGATGCAGAATCAGTGCTAAGGAAAGTGGCTGATGATATGAAAAGTACTATGATGCTCACAGAGGAGCAACACCGAAATATCAAATTGGAGATAAGGTTTGGTTCAATGCATCCAATATACAGACAGGAAGACCAACTTGGAAATTGGATCACAAAAGACTTGGACCCTATTCAATTACCAAAGTGCTCTCAAATAATGCATATGAGCTCACACTTCCCAAGTCAATGAAGATTCATCCCATTTTCCATATCGTCAAATTCCTTCCTTTTTCTCCAAATGATATTCCAGAAAGAATCATTAAAATCCCTCCCCCACCAATTATCAAAGACAATGTTGAACAGTATGAAGTGGAAGTAATTATCAATATTATCAATAGCAGAAAAGTCGGGGAAGAATGCAATACCTTGTCAAATGGAAAAATTACCCAGAAGATGAAAATTCATGGGAACCAGCAAATGTCATTATCAAAGACGTACCCAAGCTGGTTAAAGAATTCCATCTAAAACATCCTACTGCTATTCACTCCATTCAACATTGTCTTCTTCCAATCAAACAACTTTCTGAATCAGCCACCTTACCCACTCATGGTTCAGAATTAGCTGCTGGTCTCAATCTTTACAGTGCAGAAGACATCATTATTCCTGCTCATGGTCAAGGTCTTGTTGATACTCAGATCTCCTTGGCTATACCTAATCACTGTTATGGATGTATTACTCCATGCAGTGGTCTGGCTGTCAAAAATTCCATTCATACAGGAGCAGGAGTAATCAACTCTGACTACCATGGACCACATAAAATTCTCCTTGTCAATCTTGGCAATATGGATTTTAATGTCAAAATAAAAGATTGAGTTGCACAAATAATTTTTGAACATATATCACTTGCTGATATCAAGGAAGTTGTTTTATTGGATGACACAGAAAGAGGAGAACAAGGATTTGGTTCTACTGGTGTTTCTTTGAACTTACTCACTGAGTCATCTCGTCCTTAGAAGGGGGGTATTTGTCAGGATGTACTTATTTTTCTTTTCATTTTACAATTTCTTTCGATCATATCACTCAAGATCTACTGGAGATATCTTATCTCATCTTATCAGATCATCTGTAGATCTTATCACAATTATCCATTACTCATATTCATTCATCATCAGACTTATTACTGTACAGATATGACTCATACTCTCACAGTTGATTATCGATGCTGTGCAATGCTGTCCATTGCTTACTGATAGTTGTCACAGATGCTGTGCATCCCACTTACATATGCCTGCCCTATAGTGACAGCACATGGTCTGTGCACTGATCTCTTTAGTATATACAAGGCACTTCTGTAGCATGTATTTCTTTAGCTTTATACATCTGGGATATCCACCTTTCAGCATGACTTCATCTCAAGTGTATTGTCTCATCCCTTGTCAATCCCCTCCTCTTACTCTTGTGACCTTGCTGTCAAGTGTGAGCCTCACAGTAATATCACAACACAGAAAAGAGCACTAAACAAAATGCAACACAGATGCAATGCAATGGAGAATGCAGTGCAATAATAAACATGACCTATGAGGTACATGCACTTTCTTGATTGTGGAGATATGCAGAGGGGGAAGAGGAACATGCTTTTCACAATGTAACTTGGACAGGAGAGGGGAGACAAATCATGGGCAGGGGAAATCTATTCATTTCTGACAGATGATGCACCATTTAAATACAAGTCTAGCCCCAAGGCTGGAGCATAACAAAACAAAACAGAAAATTTACAATGTAGGGTCAATCATAGGGATATTTGAAATGCAGTGGAGCCTGAACATGAACAAATAAAGTATCATACTGCTAAGAGCGGCCTATTGGACGGTCTTAGGGAATGTCTATAATGTTACTCCTGGTAATCAAGGTTTGGATCTGGGCTTGATGAACGTAATAGAGGTTCCTGATGACGATGAAGAGTGGGATCAATGATATAGTTATGAGGATGATTCCACCAATAATGATACAAGGATCCAGGGTGACGAGTGTAAGATGTCTTAGCGATGTTTAGTGACTTAGAGTTCTTAGACTTTAGTTCTTTAGAGAATGAAGTGAGATTGTAACGAGCTTAGGTCAAGCGCAGTATAAGGAGAATCCCTAGATTGTGAAGTTGACAAGAC
>QLPN01011099.1:0-12489 GCA_003314395.1 Albatrellus ellisii
TGGTACTGTCACATTTGTTGAAATGCATGATGAACAGTGCAGTAGTCCTTAAGCCCAGTGTTACGAGGCACTTGCTTTGGCACCTTGTAACGGTTTCTTTTTTTTCTCTTTTTTCTTTTTTATCTTACTTACTATAGTAAAGTGTAGTACTATTACTACAAGTGTGAGCTTAGCTCCACTTTACTTAGTAAGGACTTATCTTCCTTTCTCTTTTATAGTACTTAAGTATTTACATACTTAAGTGTGAGCTTAGCTCCAGGTACTATATTAGACTTATCTTTTTTCTTTATCTTTCTTTTATTTATTATAACATTTACTTGCTAAGGACTATTACTATACAATTAGCAAGGACTCACTTTCTTCGTCTTTATTTACCTTTGTTTACCTCTAGTTCATTTCGCGCCTGTGGCAGAGCCACTTATATCACATGGACATGTACTTACTGCGCATTACTGTGCATTACTGCGCATTATTGTTTACTTACTGCGCTTTACTGCGCAACTTTACTATAGTTAGATCACTAGTTTTGTATAAATAGTTGACAGACTGGCGGTCTTAAACCCCAGTCTTGTCAACTTCGCAATCTAGGGAATCTTCCTTATACTGCGCTTGATCTAAGCTCGTTAATCACTCGTCTCACTCTCTCAAGAACTAAGTCTAAGAACTTTAAACTCACTAAACGTCATTAAGACATCTTACACTCGTCATTCTGGATCCCCATATCGTTATTGGTGGAATCATCCTCATAACCATATCGTTAATCCCACTCTTCATTGTCATCAGGAACCTCTATTACATTCATCAAGCCAATATCCAAACCTTGGTTACCAGGAGTAACATTTTAGACCTTCCCTAAGACCGTCCAATAGGCCACTCTTAGCACCCAGGACACTCCATTCAAGGAGGTCTAAGAGGAGATGGCAGGTAGAGCAAGGGAAACAGCCCAAGAAGAGAGAAAAGCATTACAACACTAGCATTGCTGAAGTATAAAGTAGAGGGAGTAGTAGCTAGCTAGTGAGGGAGAAGAGCAGAAAATTGACTGTAGAACAATGTCCCAGATCCAGGCTCTAAATACCTAAGCACATGGCACAGAGACCAGGAGTGATAAGACCTAAGGCATGTGCCAGACCATACATGACAGAGTGTGTAGGTAAAGTAACATGAGGTAGTCATGTGGTAAGGGAGTGCACAGTAAATAACCAAAGGGAAAAATCAACAGCATTGCTTACCTTTTGATTTGTAGTATTAGAGGGCTGAGGGTTGGCTGATTGAGTATATCTAGGGGTCCATTGTGGTGTTCCCCTGGATTGCATAAGTTGGCAATATTCTTGCATATGCCTGTCTGTTTGTTGTGCCATCCTTTGCCACTCTAAATATGTAACTGGGGGAGGGTTGATGTTATAGATGCAGCCTAGAAGATCACCATTTATTCCTCTTTTGTAGCAGTCAATGAGTACATGCTCATCATATTGTGTTTTGGCTTCTAATAAAAGGAATTCTGTGGTATATTCTTCAGCTGTCTTTCCTGTTTATGTAAGGCATGCTGCACAGTGTGTGCTTTGTCTGGATCTCTGAATTGTTCCCATAACTTAGTGTTGAATTCAACCCAGTTCTAGAAAGGCATGGGATAGGATGGGTTGAGGGGATTAGCCTCATGCAGTCATTGTTTCATGACTTGTAGATTTTGCCATGCTTCCACTGAACCTCCTATCATGTAGGAGAGGGTGTATGTAATTTGATCACTATCTGACCACATTTTGTTAGCTGCAAATACAAGGAACAATTCTTGGATGAATGAGTCAAGTTTGTCTCACTTCCCTGAGAATGCTGTAGGTGCAGAAACCTTTACCTGGTATTGGGCAAATACATGGCCCATTGGGGCAGCATGAGGGCCAGAGATAAGAACAGCTGTAGTTAGGGGGACTTGTGGGTACAATTGATTCATAAGGGCAGTCATTTACCTTATATTGTTGGCAATCTTGGCCATTGAGTTCCCTAATTCTAATATTGTGATGTTCTGCTCCTTCTGAACTTTCACCTGATCATTCATAACATCTTTCATCTGTTCCATTTGATCCTCCACATCTACAGTGACTTCCAAAATTGATTCAATGTTTTGCAATTTCTCATTGTTTGCTGATCAACTCAGGAACCAGAACAAATAAGACCAAAGTGTAAGTTGATGTCTGAAACTAGAACATCAGGGCTATACATTGGAAAATGAATTACATAATTTGGATCAGTATTCATGGAGATACAGACAGTTCAATCTAGAATGTCATTGAATCAATTTTGTAACTGATTGTCAGAACTGTCAAAGTCTGACAGATCTGTCAAACTTTGACAGATATGTGATTGACAAATGGTTGCTATGGAGATTGTATCTTAGCAACAACTTCAACTGAAGTTATTTAAGCACTGCCAACCCACTCAATACTTTTCAATTCTCCCATGTGCTCTATCTCCTCTGCTCAGAAGGAAAACATCATTGCTCTAGCCAGCAATGGTCAATCCACTCATAAAATTGCTTCCTCTCTGGGTGTTAGCCAGCCTACAGTTGCCAGGGTCCTCCAAAGCCTCCTTCCCAACCATCAGTCACCTCATTCTGGTCATCCTTCCAAGCTCTCTGCCAACTCTGAATGTGCTATCATTACACACATCACCACAGGAAATGTTGCCAATGCTGTCCAGGCCACAAAGTACATCAATTCCATCATCCCCAACCCTGTCTCCTCACAAACTGTGCACCAAGTTCTTAAACAACATTCATTGAAGGCTGTAACAAAGAAGAAAAGCCACTACTCTCTGCAGTACATCACAAGAAACACTTAGCCTTCACTTTGAAGTACCAAAACTGGACTGTAGAGGACTGGAAGAAGATTATTTGGTCAGATGAGACCAAAATCAACAGAATTGGGTCAGATGGAAAGCAGTGGGTTTGGAAGCAGGTTGGCCAGGGGCTGATTGATCATGAGGTGCAGAGCACAGTGAAGTTTGGAGGTGGAAACATCATGGTATGGGGCTGTATGGGTTGGGAGGGAGTTGGAAGACTTGCAGGGGTTGAGGGGAAGATGAATGCAGATCAGTATGTGAGTATTTTGGAGGACAACCTACTGCCCAGCCTGGAGGAATCAGGGTTTTCCACCAAGGATGTCATTTTTCAACAGGATAATGACCCCAAGCACACCTCCAAAAAGGCCACCAAATGGTTTGAAGACAATGATATCAATGTTCTGGACTGGGCTCCACAGTCTCCAGACATAAACCCCATTGAACATCTGTGGCAACATATCAAATGATGGCTGGGGGAGTATTCAACAATGCCTAAAGGAGTTTGTGAGATTTGGGAGAGAGTGGCAGAGGTGTGGAATGAAATTCCACCAGAGGTGTGTCAGAACTTGATTGAAAGTATGCCTAGAAGACTTGAAGCAGTAATTAAGGCCAAGGAAGGTCATACAAAGTATTACAATTCCTAGTCTCTGGTTTCTTGACAGGTAGTTACAAAATTGATTCAATGATACCCTAGATTAAGCTGTTTATATCTCCATAGATACTGATCCACATTATGTAATTATTTTTTAAATGTATAGCCCTGATGTTCTAGTTTTAGGCATCAACTTATACTTTGGTCCTATTTGTTCTGGTTCCTGATTTAATCAGCAAACAATGAGAAACTGCAAAACATTGAATCAATTTTGGAAGTCACTGTAGGAGTCATAGTCTGCATGCCTCATTTCCCTGCCTTCCTTCCCTTTGTCTTCCTCCTGAAGAGCCCCTGACCATTGGTGTGGGTCCCCACAAGGCCCACTGGCTTGGTCTGGATTGACTCATACTCCATTCCTAAAAATGAATGCCTGGGGGAGTGGGTTTCAATCAGGGCTGGTTCTGTTGTGGTACTCTGGAAAGAGATACCAAGGGATTTCCACAAGGTAACTGTTGTAGTAGGGATTATGAATGTGGAAGAACCAGATGGCCTGTTGTTGGGTGTAATTGTAGGTGTTGGCATAGAAATGTTGGAGAGTGGCAGAGGTTTTAGGATGAGAAGGTGGTGGAAGAGTGCTGAACCTGGTGTAGGATTTGCCAGATTGAGTCCTCTTTTCTGAGTGAAGTATGCACAGAATGGTGAAAATAAGATTGTGTGAAGTGAAAACTTGCTAATCCTTTTTCAAGGGAATAGGCCTTTCAACACAAAATGGAAGGGTGGATGGTAGGTAATGTAAGTACTAGTAATATGTACTATTACTATGAAAGAGATATTTGTTATAGTAAAAGTTATAGTACTCCTGGTCTGAATGGTTGTCAGGAGGGTTTGTGATGCACCACTAAGTGGTAGACACCCTAGCACTGCTTGCTGAGGCAATATAAGGCCCAGCACTGCAGCTGAACTATGAAGAATGTGAGAACTATAACAATTACAACTCTCTCTTGAGTGAGGAGGGAGGGGAGTGATGATTTGAAACAGGAGGATGATTTGTGAAGTCACTGAAGGGAGCTTTATACAATTGTGAGGTGCATGCTAAGCAGTGAGGTCACAAGTGTAAGAGGAGGAAGAGGATTGGTGAGGGAGGAGACAATACTCTAAGATGAGTCATGCTGTATAGCAGATATCAGATGTATAAAGCTAAAGAACTATCTACTGCAGAAGTGCCTAGATATATTAAGAGGATCAGCACACAGACCATGTGCTGTCACTATAGGGCAGGCATATGTAACTAAGATGTGCAGCATCTGTGGGAAATGTAGTCATAATTGTACAGTAAGTGGCCCAATGACTAAATAAGTATGTATCATAGATAATTGTGATAAGATCTACTATTGATCTGATAAGATGAGATAAGATATCTCTAGTAGATCTTATGTGATAAGTGTAAAAGAAATTGTAAAATGAAAAGAAAAATAAGTACATTCTGACAGTTTGTAAGGTGTATGTTTTAATGTGTAAAGAGAGCTAAGCTGAATGAAAGTAAAGAAAAGTGTACAAATATTTAACATCTCTCACACCTGCTGTGGAGTATCACCAATCATTCTCACATCTACTGCAGACATCTGTCAGCCTCTTTATGACTGTTTTCTATCTATAGATTTACTACACAGCTTTTGCTAGTTCATTGACCTGCCCTAGAGTATCATACTATATATACTATACAACACCTAGCAATATTCCTCAGTTCTGATCATCTGGGATATCCACTAGGTACAGTAGCATATATCCTCTCCTACTCATACTTACTAATATATCTGAGATATCCACTAGCTTAAGCACAATTGTCCTTTTGCTTTCTTTTGTTTTAGTTGTTCAGCTTGACATAGTGTCCACCTCACATGCATCCTGAATCAAGCATCCATAGGTTGTGGTTGGTAGTGGAGGAGTAGCAGGTGGTAGAGGAGAGGACATTGAGTTTGTGGATGAGTCATGCCAGAGAGTGAATGGAGTCTGTGACTGAGGCATTTGATTGTGATCACAAGGAAGAGTGAGCATGTGATGAGTGGAGAGAAGATAGGGGTGCTCTGCATAAGCCAGGCAGGGCCCATAACCTGATGAACTGCAGGCACATGCAAGAAGAGAACAACTAAAGTGTTATGTTATACAAGTACACATCTGCAGATATAAATACAAGGTGATGGCACACAGACCATGTAGCTAGTGTGGCTTGTATGTGCAGGATATGGGAGACTGTGGCAATCATGATATATATGAATGTTAGCAGGTAATAGAAGCTCATAGTGATGAGTGAGACAGGCAGTGGCATCACTGCAGCAGAGTCAGTAGTGATTGTGAGCACAGTAAGGGCAAGGCAACGTGGTTCAAGTATGTCAGACTGAGTGTAAGATGTCTAAGAGAGAAAGACAGACCTGCAGCAGAGTAAGTAGTGATTGCGAGTGCAGTAAGGGTGAGGCAATGTGGTTCAAGTACACTGCAGGGAATAGGTAAGAGAGTGTATAGAGTGGGATGAGAGAGGTACTCATTCAGACTGAGTGTAAGACATCTGAGGAGGTTTGTGTAGTAAGAGTCCCATCTTATATAATGTAGTGCAGGTAGAGTTGGGGTGGAGTGTATAAGTAAAGAACAACAGCTACCATGTATGGAGGGATGCACATTGTCCTGGAGTGGTGAGTGGAGTGTGAATGTGCTTGTAGGTGTGGATAGTCCAAGGATAAGAAGTTTAAGAAGTATGTGTAATGTTTGTGTTGTATGTAGTGTGTGTAAGTATTATGCATAAGAGTGAAGCCAAATGAAATGTAGTGATTAGTGTATGCACAAATATTCAACAGGCCCCCTCATTCAGCATAGTGGCATGAACAAGGCCAAGGGCAGCATGTTGCAATTTGAATGGCATGTGCAGCAGTGGTTTAGTGAGGGTGTTGGCGACTATGGAAGCAGATGGAAGGCAGGACAAGGCAACATTGAGGCTACACTCTCCTTGACATGGTGGTGGTGCTTGATGTCTACATGTTTTGTTCCCTTGCTGACAATTGGGTTGTGTGCCAGGTCAATGGACCCCTTGTTATCACCATAGATAGTAAGGGGTTGGGCAAGTGGTAGACCAAGTTCATGAGTGAGGTAGTGATACCACATGGCTTGAGTGACAGCTTGTGATAGTGTGATGTATTTGGCTTTGGTGGAGGAAAGAGTGACTACACGCTGGCAATGAGAGGTTCATGAGATCACCCTGCCACACTTGAAGAAGACATATGCACTGGTGGAGTGGTTGTTGTCAAGGGATGCACCCCAGTCAGAGTTGGAGTGCATGGTGATATCAGTTTCAACTGCACCATGATACAGGAGATGAAGCATTGTGGTACCTGCAAGGTATCTCAGGACATGCTTGATGGCTGTCATGTGTTCAGGCACAGTGTTGGAGGCATACCATGCCAATGTGTTGACAGCATAGGCAATATCTGGCTGAGATATGACTGCTGTGTACATGAGACTTCCAACCACTTGCTGGTAAAGTGATCTTGCAGACATGCTGGCAACACCTGTGAAGGATTTGAGGGCAAGGGAGGCTAGAAATGGCATAGCAACTGAGTTACAGCTGATTAGCCCAAAGTGATCAACAACGCTTGAGATATAGCATGATTGGCACAAGGAGAGCATTTGGCAGGCATGATCATGCAGGATTTCGAGCCCCAAGTACATCATAGTCTCCCCAAGATCAGTCATTTCAAAAGCCACTGCTAGTGCACATTTGAGCTCAAGCACTTCAGCAAGGTTGCTTCCAAATATCATGATGTCATCCACATAGAGGACTAGGAATAAGAAGTGCTTCATTCCACACCTGACATACAGTCCACTGTTGGAAGATATGTGAGACCTAAGGAGCTGAGGGAGTCATCCATTTTGGCATTCCATTGCCATGTGGCCTGTTTGAGGCCATAAATTGATTTGTGAAGGTGACATACTTTGTCTACTAGCTCAGGTAGTTCAAAGCCATCAGGCTGCTGCATGTACAATTCTTTGTTGATGTCACCATTTAGGAAGGTGCTCTTGACATCCATGGAGTGGATGTGCCAATTGTGTGCAGCAGCAAGGGTGAAAAGAAGCCATAGAGATTCAAATCGTGTGACTGGCAAGAACACCTCATTGTAATCAACTCTGTGCACTTGCTTGAAGCCCTTCACTATGAGTCTCATGCAGTAGCAGCCATCATTCTTCAACTTGAAGACCCATTTGTTGGGGATTGCAATGCACCCAGGGGGCAAGTCCATGAGGGACCAGGTGCCCATGTTTTTGAGCATTGTCAGCTTGTGTTGGCAGGTGGCTTCCCAATCTGCAGCATAGGGTGATGTGTGAGCTTCACATAAAGTGAGTGGGTCTTCTGAGGTAGTGGCTGTAGCAAGAAGTGCAGAGAGTGATGGTCCAGCACCAGGGGTCATAAAGGCATCATTGTCATCATCTGAGGAATCTTGCAGGATGTTGGCATATGTGCATTCACCATATACACTTTCCCCATAGTGAGCAGGTGGCCTCATGATCCAAGTGGAATGATGTGGCAGAGTAGGAGCAGTAGGCTCCATGATGGCCAGTGTACTGGTGGGCAACAATGGTGGGGTTGCTGGCATCACAGGACTTAGCATCATATAGACAGGTTCCTGCTCACCCAATAGTGTGGTGCAGCATGTGCAACCATGACCAGTATTGCCATCATATCCAATGTGTGGGATGACCACACCTGGGACATGATCCAAAAAGTGTGTAGTGCATGTTCAAGTGGGGACTGGTGGAGCAACTGATGGCAGCATTGATGTGTACTGTGGGCATATAAGAGAGGAATCTACAACCACAATTTTCAGCAGATGCTGAAGGGTGTGAGCCATAAGATCCCCTAGACACCAATAGAAAGAGAGTTAGTAGATTAGGGTGAGAGATATGATAACCAGGTGACAATGCTGAGATATGATGGAAGTACAACATAACAATGGCAATGATGGAGACACATAACGCAATGCAATGCAATAGAGAACACAACACAATGTGATAGACACTCAGCAAAATTGTTAACATGACTTACAGGGTGCATACTTTCGCCTCTAGACTTGGACAGGAGAGGGGGAGACAAATAGTGGGTGGGGGAAATCCATTTGTTCCTGACAGATGACATGCCATCTAAATACAAGTCTAGCTCCAAGGCTGGAGCACAACAAAACAAAACAGAAAATTTACAGTGCAGGGTTGATCATAGGGAGTATTTGAAATGAGGAGTCTAGACACAACAAATAAAGTATCATACTAGAATGGCTGAGCAAAAAGGGAAAAGCATCAATTGCACCAAATGCTGACTTCATGACTTGTGACTCCATGGACCATGTCTTGGCCTATATGTCTTATCAGTCCTGCTCCTCATCAGCCAAACCCTGTCCTATAGTCCAATGCCTAAGCAAATGCATGATTGATGCAATTGCAGATGATTGTCACATGCAGCACATTAATGTCACTGTGTTCACCTGATGTCACTGATGGTCATTTTCCAGTGTTATGCACATGTGATGCTCATCAGCATAACAGGCAGAAGTGGTCCAAGGATGCATGGAGGTGACACAGGAGTCACAGGTGGTGCAGGAGGTATGGTGGGAGTGGGACCAGCAGTGGTCAGTTCATCTGCAGTTGCAGTAGCAGCTGGTGCTGCAGGAGCTGCTAGAGAGCTGCTCGGACTGTCAAAGTCTGACTCATCATCAGATTCAGAGCTCAGAGAGCTGCTGGAGTCAGGAGACTGAGGCAGAAGTGATGTGGGCAGAGGCACATTTGGCACAGGAGGAAGTGGAGGTGCAAAAGGAAAGATTGATTCATCAAAGACAACATCACACAATACAACAATACATTGAGTGTCTCAGTCCCAGAACTTCCAGGCTTTGGAACCCTTTTCACATCCCAGGAAGACCATGGGCTTTGTACATGGATCAAGCTTTGTGTGGTGCTCTGCTGGTATTGTGATGTAAGCCAGGCAGCCAAAGGTGCAAAAATACAATAAGTCAGGTATGTGACCTGTAGTCCATAGTTGATGTGGGGTTTGCCAGTCATGCACATGCTGCAGAAGTCTGTTATAGAGTTGAATTGCATAGAGCAGGGTGTGCTCCCAGAATCTGCAGGAAATGGACATGCCATGCAGCATGGATAGTGCTGAGTTAATGATGGTATGATTCCATTGTTCTGCATGGCCATTTTGTTGTGGTGAGTAAGGAGTCATGAGGTTGTGAGAGATACCATTTTTCTCCAAAATATTACAGTGTGGTTTAGGTATTCCCCACCATGATCCATTTGCAGGACCTTGAGTTTGCATTCTGTTTGGGTTTGTGTCAGAACGTACTTATTTTTCTTTTCATTTTACAATTTCTTTTATCCTTATCACTCAGGATCTACTAGAGATATCTTATCAGATCAATAGTAGATCTTATCATGATCATCTATGACACATATCCATTTAGTCATTGGACTGCTTACTATACACATATGACTACATTCCCACAGATGCTTACTGATGCAGTGCAATGCTGCACATTGCTTACTGATATTTCTCACAGATGCTGCACATCTTACTTACATATGCCTGCCCTACAGTGACAGCACATGGTCTGTGTGCCAATCCCTGTAGTATATAAGGAGTCTCATATAGTAGATAGTTCCTTAGCTTTATACATCTGAGATATCCGCTATACAGTGTGACTACTCTAAGGTGTATTGTCTCATTCCTTCACCCATCCCCTTTCCTTTTCAGTTGTGACCTTGCTGCCTTAGCATGTGCCTCACAATTGTATAAAGCTCTACCCTCAGTGACTTCACACTATCCCTCCACATATGATTTGAAACCATCACTCCCCTCCCTCCTTGCTCAAGAGAGCATTGTATTGTAATTAGGTTCACATTCTTCATAGTTCAGCTGCAGTGCTGGGCCATATATTGCCTCAGTGAGCAGTGCTAGGGTGTCTACCACTTAGTGGGGCATTGCAGAACCTCCCGACAACCATTCAGACCAGGAGTATGATATTTTTTTTTACTATAACAAGTTCTCTTTCATAAATACTAGTAGCACACATACACTAGTAGTTACTTACATTCTTCCCCACTCCATTTCGTGTTGAAAGGCCTATTCCCTTGAAAAAGGAATAGTGAGTTCTCACTTCACACGATCTTATTTTCACCATTCCACACATTCTATGCTCAGAAAAGAGAACTAGATCTGGCAAATCCTATGCCAGGTTCAGCTCTCTTCCACCACCAACTCATCAGTCAACTTCTCTTGCTCTCCTCCACTTCTTCACCAATGCCTACAATTACAGACAACAACAGGCAATCTGGTTCTTCAAGCTTCATAATCCCTACTACAATGACCACCCTGAGGAATTCTCGTGGCACTACTTTCCAAACTACCTTGATCACTCCAGCCCATATTATAATTCACTCCCCCAAGTGTTCATCTTCAGAAATGAACAATGACACAACCGGGACCAAGCACTTGGGAAATGAGAGAACCAGCCCTGATGGTGGAAGATTCCTCAGTAGAACAAGAAAGGGAAAGAATAGAAGCAGATGAAACCAGAAGATTACAATTACTAGATGTCAAGGAAGCGATGGAGATGATGAGCAATCAGATGAAACAGCAGCAGTGTATACAGAAGGAACAAGGCGACACAACAATCAGTCTGGGGACAACTATGGCAGATATAGCCAAGAACATGAAGGATATCACAACAATGATGTGGCAACAAGCCCAACCTTCAGTAGTCCCCCCAACTATTCCCACCAATTCCTCTGGCCAAACAAATGTCCAATCAGCCCACATATTTGCCCAACACCAGGTAAAAGTTTCTGCACCTACAGCATACTTGGGGAAGTGAGACAAACTTGACTCATTTGTCCAAGAATTATTCCTAGTATTTGCAGCAAACAAAATGTGGTCAGATAGTGACCATATCACTTACACCCTTTCCTATATGATAGGAGGCTCAGCAGAAGCATGGTGCAATCTACAAGTTGCAAAACAGTGACTTCATGAAGCTAATCCCTTCAATCCATTATATCCCATGCCATTCCGAGATTGGGTAGAATTTGATATGAAACTACATGAGCAGTTCAGAGATCCTGATGAAGCACACACCACACAACAAGCCTTACACAAACTTCAACAAATGGGGAAAACAGTGGAAGAATACACAACAGATTTCCTTCTTTTGGCAGCCAAAACACTTTATGATGAACATGCACTCATCGATTGCTACAAAAGAGGATTAAACAGTGACATCTTAAACCATGTTTACAATATCAACCCACTCCCCACAACATACCTAGATTGGCAGAAAATGGCTCAACAAGCAGACAGGCATATGCGAGAATATTGCCAATTAATGCAGTCCAGGGGACCATCACAATGGACCCCCAGATACTCACAATAAGCCAATTATCAGCCAAATATGGGTACACAGAAGGCTAGTAATGCAACAGTGCCAATGGACATTGACACAGCACAAAGACAAAGACCCCTGATTTGTTTCAATTGCAGAAAAGAGGGGCACAGGGCAAATGTCTGCCCACAGAGGAAGAATATCAGGGAGATCCATGAAGAGATCAGACAAATGTCTATGGTTGATTTTGAGAAGATGATCTTCAATGAAGGGGAAAGATGGAAGAAGGAGGGTTTTGCAAAGGACAGCCAGTAGATGTTGCTGGACTGTCCAAGAATATGTTCTCAGTACTTACTCCAGATGATGGCACTGTTGATCACACAAATGTATGTGATCCTATTGACAAAATAGTATTTAACAACATTTCATTGGAGAAAAAGACTGAAGAGAAAAAGACATCTGAGAGTATGCCCTCTCAAGAAAAAGATGTTAGCACAGGGTTTTTGCTCTTCACCCCAGCACCCATGCCCCACACTTATTTTACATAAGCCTGGTCTGTGCACCACTCTGCCTGTACTTAAAGGCTTCTGTAGGGACATTGATAGTCCAGTCGAGTACCTTCTCCCTCCCAGTCATGGACATGCTTATCAT
>QLPN01011118.1:0-11051 GCA_003314395.1 Albatrellus ellisii
AAATATTATAATAAATAGAGAAAGATAAAGGAGAAAAAGATAAGTCTAATATAGTACTTGGAGATAAGCTCACACTTAAGTATGTAAATACTTAAGTACTATAAAAGAGAAAAGAAAATATGAGTCCTTACTAAGTAAAAGTGGAGCTAAGCTCACACTTGTAGTAATAATACTACACTTTTACTAGTAAGTAAGATAAAGGAAAGGAAAGAAAAAGAGAAAGAAAAAAGGAAAAAACCCATTATGAGGTGCCAAAGCAAGTGCCTCATAACAGTAACTATTCCTGATGATGATGAAGAGTGGGATCAATGAGATGGTGATAAGGATGATACTGCCATTGACTAGTCAAGGATCCAGGATGATGAGCATAGGATGTCTTAGTGACACTTAGTGACTTAGAGATCTTAGACTTAGTTCTTAGGGAATGAAGTGAGGTTGTAGTGAGCTTTAGGTCAAGCACAGTATAGGTAAATCCCTAGATTGTGAAGTTGACAAGACTGGGGTTTAAGACCACCAGGCTTTCAACTATTTATACAAAACTGGAGTACTAAAGATAGTACAAATAAATAAGGTTCATGTCAGGCTGCTATTATTTTCTCTATTTTTCTCTTCATTATTCCTATTTTTCTTATATTTCTATCATCATAGATCTTACAATTGCTCCTGATCTATCAAAGCAATTCTCATGGTCATGCATTCGTCTTTATCAGCTGATGACATGCCAGTCATCCAATCTCTGATTGGCCCATTCTATATTTAGTTATGACTTGTTTTCTCACTAATACTGTGGATGCTCACCAATCCTTCTCACACTTGCTGCAGAGTATCACCAATCACTCCCACAGTTACTGCAGAGCCTCAGTCAGCACTTACATGTCTCCTCTATTATTAGATATGACATCATTACTTACTTTCTCATTCTCTGGCCCTATACTGTACTGCATGGTCTGTGCATGCTCTAGGGTACTATATATACATAGGATTCCTAGCAGTTTATTCCCCAGTTCTGATCATCTGGGATATCTGCTAGTCTAAGCACGATTGTCCTTTTGTTTTAGCTTCTTTCTTTGTTGTTCAGCTTTGACATAGCATTGGCCTCACAGTTCATGGATCAATGATGATTGTGCAGCAATCAATGGGATCACATGATCCAAGACATGTCCATGGATATAGTAAGTGGCTCAGCCACAAGCACAAAGTGAACAAGAGATAAACCAAGACAAAATGAGACGAGTCCTTGCTAATTGTATAATAACAGTCCTTAGCAAGTAAACGTGAATAAATAAAAGAAGATAAAAAAGAGAAAAAGATAAGTCTTTATAGTACTTGGAGCTAAGCTCACACTTAAGGATGTAAATACTTAAGTACTGTAAAGAGAAGAGAAAGTGAGTCCTTACTATAAGTAGGAGCTAAGCTCACAGCTGTAGTTAATACTATGCTCATAGTAAGTATGATAAAATAAAAGAAGAAAAAGAAAAAAAACTGCTATGAGGTGCCAAAGCAAGTGCCTTGTAACATCACCCCCTCCTTATGTGATGCATTGCCTGTGATGCTTGATGGGGTCCCCCAACCTTCTGCCCTCCACCCTCTGCTTACTCCTTGTATGTTGGGTAGGGGAGGGTGTCCCAGGCTGGGATGAGGCCATTGGGCATCCCCCTGTTGAGGAACCAGGGGCACTGGGGGATGGGGGATGGGGGAATGGCAGTGGACCTTTGGCCCAGTAGTAGGCCTCTTTGTGGGCCCAGGCCAGGGTGTATTGCACCCAAAGATGGTGTTCTTCAATGAACTTTTGTTTGTTGCACCATGCCTTGAATATGGGGTCTGAGCAGTGGTGGTGGGGGTCAGGGTTGAGGGTGCAGGGGTAGGTGGTGGTGGGGTGGGTGTAGGGGGTGTGGCAGTGGTGGGGGTTTGGGCATTGGGCCTGGTGGTGGCTGTGCTGGCCACATTTGAAGCATGCCCCTCTTGGAGGGGCTGGGGTGGGGGTTGAGGAGATGGAGGACCAAGCCTCAACATGGTGATGGGAGGTGGGCCACCAGCCCACTGAGGGGTTTCCCCATGAGGCTGCTGGGGATGGTGGGGCTGTGATGAGGCCAGGGAGAGAGGTTGGGGCATTGGTGATGCACTCCTCCAAAGAGGGTGCTGGGGGTGGGGGGACAGAACTGGAGATAACTCTTGCTTGTAGGGTGAGGAGGTTGCCTGGGGGGGGTAGGGGGTGACAGGGTGGGGCCAGTGAGGGGGGGTTCCCTGGGGGATGGGCCAAGGGGTGGGGAGTCCCATTTGTAGGGAGAGGGGGCTGGGCAGGGGTGGAGGTGGGGTGATGGCATTGGAAAGGCAGAGCACCACAAGAGTGGTGGTGGTGGAGATGTCCTCCTCCATGAAGGGGAGGGGGGAGGTGCAGAGGCAGGGAGAAGTGAGGAGGGAGAAAGATGAGAGGGGGGAGGAGAAAGCTGAGGACAGGGGGAGGGAGGACATTGTTGGGTGATGGATAGTTTGGACACAAAGCAACTTCCTTAAGTATAGGTGAGAGGGGTGGTTGGGTGATTTCTGAATGTGAATAGGTCTATTCCCAGGCTGCACAATGGTCTAGGTGTGCTTGGCCTTTGTTTGTGGAAGTCATCTATTCCCTGTTGTGCATTCCTCAGATTTCCCTGTGGTTCCCACATGTTGTCTGATTTGGGGTATCCCTTCCATTTGACATGGTATTGGAGCCATCCATTGTTCTGCACTCTAGAGCCAATGATTGTTTCCACTTCAAATTCTGTTTCACCTTTGACTATCTCTGGGGGTGGTTTTGTATAATTGGGACCATGCTCAGGTGTTTCCTTGAATGGTGTGAGAAGCATGATATGAAACAAGGGATGGATCTTCCATTTTGGCAGTAATTTGAGCTGATATGTGACAGGTCCAAGGACTTCCTTGATAGGGAATGGTCCAAACCATTTTGGGGCTAGTTTCATTTTAGGGTATTGGAGTTTCAGGTTTTTTCCATCTAGCCATACTTGATTTCCTTCTTTGTATGTGATAAAGGTAGTTCCATATTTATCACAGGAATCTTTGGTTATTTCATTGGTGAGTTTTTGACTTGCTGTTACTTCTTCCTGTATGTTCTGTATGTGCTGAAGTCAATTCTGTGCTTCTGGGGCATGTGTGATGATTGGTTTGATAGTGAATTGTGGTTCGTATCCCATAAGGATCCCAAAGGGGGATCTCTGTGTGGTGGAGTGAACATGGTTATTGTGGGAGAATTTGGCAAAAGGGAGTAATTCTAGCCAATTCATTGGTGATTGATCTCTGAGGGCTTGGAGATATTGTTCTATTTCTTGGTTGATGTGTTCCGTTTCCCCATTGGATTGTGGGTGATAGGTGGTGGACATTGCCAATGTGATTCCTAATGCTTTCCAGATTTCTTGTGTAACTTTAGAAGTGAACTGGGGTCCTCAATTGGAAATGATTTTATCTCGAAAACCAAAACATTTCTATGTGTGATCTAAGAATAGTTGTGCAGTTTCTGAGGTGGTGATAGCATTTTTGCATGGTGTGATGATAATAGCTTTCAAGAATTTATCAACAATAATGTTGATGGAGTCATATCCATTATGAAGTTGGTAGTGATGTGTTGCCAAGGTTCATTTGGTGTTTCAGTGGGAATAAGTGGAGCTTTAGTGGGGTGTGTGATGTTCTTGGTGGATTGACATGTTGCACATCCCTCTATGTATGCTTTGACAAATAAGGACATTCCTGGCCACCAGTAGTCTCATTGAATCAGTTCATATGTTGATGAGCACCATGTGCACATAACACTGGAAAACAACCATCAGTGACATCAGGTGAACACAGTGACATTAACATGTCACATGTGACATCATCTGCTGTCACATCAATTGCCCATTTGCTTAGGTGTTGGAAAACAATACTGGGTTTGGCTGATGAGGAGCTGGACTGATAGGATGAATAGGCCAAGGTGCAGTCCAGGCCCACCAATGTAACCATGGAGGCATGAGTTGTGAAGTCAGCATTTGGTGCAATCAGTGCTTTTCCTCTTTTGCTCATCTGCTATAGTATGATACTTTATTTGCTTGCATCCAGGCTCCACTTCATTTCAAATATCCATATAATTGACCCTGCACTGTACATTTTCTGTTTTGCTCCAGCCTTGGAGCTAGACTTGTATTTAGATAGTGCATCATCAGTCAGAAAGGATGAGATTTCCCCCATCCACAATTTGACTTCCCTCTCTTGTCTGAGCCAATTTGCAAAAAAGCACATTCACTCTTCCCTCCATGTGTCTCACTACCAAGAAATTCATGTGTTCCTTGTAGGTTTTGTCTATTATTGCATTGTGTTCTCCATTGTGTTGTGTTGTGTTGTGTTGCATCTAGTCTCCATTGTGTTGCATCTAGTCTCCATTGCATTGTGTCTAGTCTCCATTGTGTTGTGTTGCCTTTCTCCATTGTTGCCAAATCACATCACATTGTTGCCCTTTCCATACTAAACTACTAAATCACTCTTTTGGTGTCTAGAGGATCTTACAATTTGCACCCCTCAGAAATTGTTGTGGTTGTGATTGTAGATTCTGCCTTCACCCTGCCACAGCATATATCAATGTTTTCCATCTTCCCAGGTGTCCTGTGGGGGTTGAGTTGTGATGGGTACAAACAACTTCTTTTTGAAGTTCTTTGTTATCCAGGACATAGATTTTTCTGTGGAATAGAAGGAGTTCATCTTTATAGTTCCATTCTTGGATTCCCTGGGCTAATTTCTGAGGTCTGAGGTTCTTGATTCTCTGGAATGTTTCTTGGGAAAGTGTATCAGTTTTGAGTTGTTCAATAATTTGTTGTCTGATATCTTTTGATTGGGTGGGTGTCAGGTGTCATCCTGTGGTGTTTATGTGAAATATTTTTGGATTTAACACTGTAATGTTGGAATTATCCAAAATTACCCCCTCCTCATGGTCTGGCCTCCTGGTCAGATGATCAGCTTTATTGAGGGCACCAGGATGGTGGGAAATTGAAAAGTTGAAGTAGGACAGGAATAAGCTCCAACAGGCCTGTTGGTGGTTCAGTTGTTTTGCTGTAGAGAAGTATTCAAGGTTCTTGTGATTGGACCAAATATCAACAGGGTGAGGGCTTCCTTTGAGGTAATGACACCATGTTTACAGGGCACAAATAATGGTGAGGAGTTCTTTGTCATAGATGACATAATTATGCTCTGGTGGAGTCATTTGTTTTGACAGGTATGTGACATGGTGCCAGTGGGAGTCAGGGCCTTGTTGTGATAAGATGGCACCATAATTGAAATCTAAGGCATCAGTTTCAAGTTTGAAGGGGGCATCAAAATTGGGTATTAATAGAATTGGGGTGGTGGTAAATGTTGTTTTTAATTGATTGAATGCTGACTGTTGGAGGTCATTCCATTCCCATGGTTGGTCTTTACAAGTCAATTCTGTAAGGGGTTTGGTCATCTTTGTGAAATCCTTGATGAATCATCAATGTCAGGCCACTACTATTTTCTCTATTTTTCTCTTCATTTTTCCTATTTTTCTTATGTCTCTATTACCATAGATCTTACAATCACTCCTGATCTACCCAAGTGATTCTCATGGTCATGCATTCTGTTTGTTCATCTTTATTGGCTGATGATGCACCAGTTGTCCAATCTTCAATCAGCCTGTGCTAAGAGCGTCCTATTGGATGGTCTTAGGGAAGGTCTAGAATATTACTCCTAGTAACCAAGTGTTGGATGTTGGTTTGATGAACGTAATAGAGATTCCGGATGACGATGAAGAGCGGGATTAATGATATCGTTACGAGGATGATTCCACCGATAATGATACGAAGATCCAGTATGACTTATTGTGAGAAGTCTTTGATAACCTTTAGGGTTCTTTAGACTTAGAAAGATTGAGCGAGTGGTTTAACGAGTGTAGATCAAGCACAATTTAAGAGAGAATCCCTAGATTGCGAAGTTGACAAGACTGGGGTTTAAGACCGCCAGTTTGTCAACTATTTATACAAGACTAGCGATCTAACTATAGTACAGTTACGCAGTAAAGCGCAGTAAGGCGCAGTAAGTAAACGATAAAGCGCAGTAAAGCGCAGTAAGTAACTGTTCATGTGATATAAGTGGCTCAGCCACAAGCGCGAAGTGAACAAGGTATAAACAAAGATAAATAATGGCGAGAAATGAGAGTCCTTGCTAATTGTATAGTAATAGTCCTTAGCAAGTAAATGTTATAATAAATAAAAGAAAGATAAAGGAAAAGGATAAGTCTAATATAGTACCTGGAGCTATGCTCACACTTAAGTATGTAAATACTTAAGTACTATAAAAGAGAAAGAAAAAATGATAAGTCCTTACTAAGTAAAGTGGAGCTAAGCTCACACTTGTAGTAATAATACTACACTTTACTTGTAAGTAAGATAAAGAAAAAGAAAAAAGAAAAATAGAAAACCGTTACGAGGTGCCAAAGCAAGTGCCTCGTAACAGCCTGCGTATGAAGTAGTTATGACTCTTTTTCTCACTGTTGCTGTGGAATCTTACTTATTGTTCCCACCCTGACTACAGAGTGCTTACTTATTGTTCTCACTGTTGCTGTGCTTATTGTGCAACACTGATGCATCCTTCCTATTATTAGCTATGACCTCATCTCTTTTTGTTCTCATATTCTGGCCCTATAGTGTATAGCATGATCTGTGCACTGATTCCATTACTATAAATACAGTGGTCCACTTAGCATTTTATCCCCAGTTCTGATCATCTGGGATATCTGCTAGGTCATCCTTTGTTTGTTTTAGTCTTTCTCTTGTTGTTCAGCTTCAATGTCTAGTGTTGGCCTCACAGTCACTAGAAGTTTCCAAACCCTAAGAATGACTGTACATCTTTCACCTTCTTTGGGATTGGCCATTCAGTGATTGCTGATAATTTGGCAGGGTCCATGTGGATTTGATCATGGGAAATGATCATGCCAAGATATTTGATGGATTCCTTCTTGAAGAAGCATTTTTCTGGTTTCAAGAATAGATCTTTGTCAATGAGGTGTTGAAGAACTTGGCAAACTAATTTCTGATGTTCCAATAAATTGTTTGAGAAGATGAGGATGTCATCCATATAGATGACTATGTGACCTGCAGTGATAAGGTCATTGAATAGGGCATTCATCATGGATTGAAACATTGCTGGGGAGTTCTGTAGTCCAAAGAACATTATGGTAGGTTCCCATAATTTCCTGTCAGTGATAAATGTGGCCTTATGTTCATCCCCTTCTTTGATTCATACATTATTATATCCCCATCAAAGATCAGGTTTGGTAAAAATTGTAGCTCCCTTGAGTTTGTCTATGAGCTTGGGAATAAGTGGTAAAGGATATGTGTTTGATAGGCATAGTAACCATTCCTGATGATGATGAAGAGAGGGATCAATGAGATAGTGATGGGGATGATACCACTGATGACTAATCAAGGATCCAGAATGATGAGTTTAGGATATCTTAGCAACACTTAAGAGTGACTTAGAGATCTTAGACTTCGTTCTTTAGAGTGAAGTGAGTTTGTAGTGAGCATTAAATCAAGCGCAGTATAGGAGAATCCCTAGATTGCAAAGTTGACAAGACTGGGGTTTAAGACTGCCAGTCTTTCAACTATTTATACAAAATCAGAGTCCTAAAGATAGTACAAGAAAATAAGGTTCATGGATCAACAATGATTGCACAGCAATCAACAAAGTCACATGACCTAACATGTGTCCATGAATAAGTAAGTGGCTCAGCCACAAGTGCAAAATGAACTAGGGGTAAACAAGGATAAACAAAGGCAAGAAAGGTGAGTCCTTGCTAATTGTATAGTAATAGTCCTTAGCAAGTAAATGTAAATAAATAAAGAAAGATAAAAAGGAAAAGATAGGTCTTTATAGTACTTGGAGCTAAGCTCACACTTAAGTATGTAAATACTTAAGTACTATAAAGAAAAAGGGATAGAGTCCTTACAATAAGTTGGAGCTAAGCTCATAGCTGCAGTTAATACTACACTTATAGTAAGTAAGATAAAAGTGTTGAAGATAAAGGTCAAATACCTGACCATGTGCTTATGAGCTAAACTCCCCTGTCTATCTCTCCTAGACAGGAACTAGCCATAGTGCAGCTTCACATCATGTTAAAAGCACTTCAGTTAACTAAGACCTGGTAGCTCAGTGGTTAGAGCACCCACCCAGAGTAAGGGAGGTCCTTGGTTCGAACCCAAGCCAAGTCACTATTTTGGCACTGGTGCTTCTCAACAAAAAGAAAACAAAAAAGAAAACCATTACAAGGTGCCAAAGCAAGTGCCTCATAACATGCATGTGCACTGCACTGTGTATACCCAGCTTGGGCTCAGAAAGCTGCACTGGTGTGTGCTGGCAGATGGTTGTCATGCCCTCTTTTTCATTTCTTTCATTCATCCTCAACTTCTCTACAACAGAACTATCAATTATATTCAATTTTGTGCCTATTGTTCATACACTTCTATTTACATCTATCATTGTTTCCTTTTACTCTCCTCCACATTTTGCAAACCTGTTGGTGGGTTCTGTTAATACCATCTTTTTAAGCAATAACATTTTTTGCAGGATGTTCATGCTATGCTTTTTCTGTATTGAATCATGCTACTGTATCCATGAGCTGGGTAATTTAGCTGTACAATCATGTTGGTCTTCTATTATTATGCATCTACACTTAAATGCTTTGGCAATGTTGATTATTATATTTTCTCTTTTATTTTCTGACAATCATCTCTTTCACAGGTGCAGAGTTCTTGGGTTGATGGACAGGACATGTATGAGTAGTGATCATTGTTAGTACAATGCACCTACATAGGCTTTGCTAATGGGCATGCCTGGGTATGGGTATGGATATGGGTATTGGTATGGGTCTATTAGTTTTCCAGTTTACAATAGTAACCATACAGTTGATGTTTCTGTTTTGCTTTGTCTTTTCACAGTCTAAGGGATGTTTTTTTTGTCCTTCTATCTATTTGTAATCTACAATACTCCCACATGCCATCATTGCTATGGGTATGGGTATGGGTATGGGTTTTCATGTGTGATAACCAGTGATGATCACTAGGGATGAGGACAGGGATAGGGATAGGACAGGGACATTGGTGAGGAATGTTGCAACTCATTTAACTATATCTAATTTAGTTGATGTTGCAATGCAATATGTCTTTACTTTATTGCTGGAGGGGCAATTGGAATTGGTCTGTAGATAGATAAAGTACTATTTCCTTTTATTTTCTGTTGCAATAAGCTATGTATACTTTCACAGATGATGCTTTATAATTCAATGTTGCAACACAACAGGTTTTTACACTAGTTATCAAATATACTTAGTTTTTGTGTTGGGGACTGTCAGGCTTTGATTTATTGGAGCATTTAGTCTTTTCTTTACTTTTTACTTTCTTTTGGTTTCCTTTTAGATTATAGTAGATTAGATCATCTTCCTTTCAGTTCATCTGATCTTATCTTACTATATCTTACTTACTGTCGCTTCGTGCTCTGGATGTGCCCATGCTGTGCATGATGTCATACTTACTGTGAGTCTTACTGTAGCTGCCTACCCTAGAGTACTGTGCTGGTCCGTGCATGCTTTCCTTTAGTATATAAGTAGTTGTAGTATTATGAACATACTCCAGCTTGTTATGGCTGGCAAATCCTATTCTTTGGAGTGATCCTTAGTCTAGTGTGCACTGGTCTCCCTTATGGGATATGTAGGACTGCCGTCTTACAGGGACCATTCTTCATTTCAATGGATGCTTTCCTGTATGTAGTCAATGCAGCATAAAACATCTCCTCTGCCAATGAAAATATAAACAGTGACTGGCAGGTCATTATCAGATATTGGGGTGCCTTCTCTGGGATGGTGGTGCTAAGAGCGGCCTATTGGACAGTCTTAGGGAAAGTCTATAATGTTACCAAAGTTTGGATCTGAGTTTGATGAATGTAATAGAGGTTCCTGATGATGATGAAGAATGGAATCAACGAGATGGTTATGAGGATAATTCCACCAATAACAATACAGGGATCCAGAGTGATGAGTGTAAGATGTCATTTAGCGACATTTTAGTGGCTTAGAGGTCTTAGACTTAGTTCTTAGAGAATGAAGCGAGATTGTAACAAGCTTAGATCAAGCGCAGTATAAGGAGAATCCCTAGATTGCGAAGTTGACAAGACTGGGGTTTAAGACTGCCAGTCTGTCAACTATTTATACAAAACTGGAGATCTAAGTATGGTGAAGTTGCGCAGTATTGTGCAGTAAGTAAACGATAATGCGCAGTAATGCACAGTAAGGACGCGTCCATGTGATATAAGTGGCTCAGCCACAAGTGCAAAATGAACATGAGATAAACAAAGGTAAATAATGACAAGAAAAGAGAGTCCTTGCTAGTTGTATAGTAATAGTCCTTAGCAAGTAAATGTTATAATAAATAAAAGAAAGATAAGAGAGAAAAGATAAGTCTAATATAGTACCTGGAGCTATGCTCACACTTAAGTATGTGAATACTTAAATACTATAAAAGAGAGAAGAATGAGGAGAGTCCTTACTAAGTAAAGTGGAGCTAAGCTCACACTTGTAGTAATAATACTACACTTTACTATAGTAAGTAAGATAAAATAAAAAAAGAAAAAGAAAACGCGTTACGAGGTGCCAAAGCAAGTGCCTTGTAACATCACCCCCTCTTCATGCGATGTGTCACCTGCGACGCTTGGTGGGGTCCCCCAACCCATTGCCCTCCACCCTCCGCTTACTCCTCATAGGCTGGGAAGGGGAGGGTGTCCCATGCTGGGATGAAGCTGTTGGGCATGCCCCCATCAAAGAACCAGGGGTGTTGAGGGGTGAGGCGGGGGAAGCCCATGGTGTGTTGGGCCCAGTAGTAGGCCTCTTCATGGGCTCTGGCCAACTCCTCTTGGGCCAGGCAGTGGCGCTCCTCGAGGAAGCGGCTTTCTGTGCACCATGCATAATACGTGGGGTTGGCACAGTCGATGGGGGTGGGGTTGGCATGGTGGGCAGGGTGTGGGTGGGG
>QLPN01011119.1:0-18489 GCA_003314395.1 Albatrellus ellisii
AAAACAGCAGTTCATGGACATCTGTGGCGGGTTGGGTTGAGTGTGATCATGGTCGTCATGTTGTTAAGTAGGCTCCAGGTCAGTATCCGCGTAGTTGTGAGAGGCATAGTGCGAGCAGACCCTCGGGAGTAGTTGGAGATTGGATGAGCGACGAACGCGCCGATGCTGCCGCTTTTGCCCTCATAGCCACTGTCACCGTTCACCACGTAGGCAGCGGGCGAGCTTGACCCATCCACGTCTGAATCCCAAGTTAATTTGAGTAGCATCGGCGCGCGCATACAACCCTATTCCCTCTTCTTTGCGTGCGTCCCAGCAATTAACAGTCCCATCGAATCTGAAAGCGGCCCTACATTTTGTCCGGCCATTCAGGGGTGAAGTGACGCTGTATTTTGTACCTACTTTGTACTACCCACACTCGTAAAATTCAAAACAAACCTAACCTACTATTCATACACAAATGCCCTGTAGTGACAAGAATATATCGGAGGTTGCCGTGCGCTACTTGTATAGTAATATGTGATGCCGACACACGCCCGACCCGTTAAGGGTATTGCAGGGTTCAAACGTTCAAATTGGGTATAGTGAGAATCATGGGACAAATGGGCGTCGATATCGAGCACCAAACCTTGATGGCGCATGACAGAGGGCAATCGAGTCTCGGAAGTGTACTCCACGTGTACAGTGTCCACCTTTTGAGGGTGCGATAATATCCGCCGTGTGTGTGTGCGTTGGGAAAGTCCCGCACAGTAATCATGCGTATCAGGTGCCCGTCAACACGATTTCAATTCCACATGCGGCAGAATCCGCGAACCCAACCCTCGTCCAAATCGTGTCCAGCCATCGGTCCTTCCACCCTAATAGCTGATGCTGATGACGGTTCTACAGTCGTAACGTAGCACAAGCATAATCTACAGTGCGCAAGGGGTCTTTCAGAGGGACTTGACTGCAAAAAACTACCTTCTGGTTAGGTCAGCAGCGGAGACGGGGAGGTGTCCACGCGGTTCGTTGTGATCGGATTCAAAGAGACAACGGGATGATTGGCGAGGGGTGTTGTAGCAGCGCAAGGTTGGCGCGCGTTTTTTTTTTTTTACGCGTGGGTAGATCATGGATGAGGGGAGAGTGGGGTCGATGGGTTGGTCGTGCTTCATCACGGCCGCATTGCGATGAATAGGGCGGAGAGCGAAGGACATGCGCTGGTCGCTTCCGTTGCTGACCTCAGCAGAAGCAGCCCGTTCTGCAAATGATAAGAGACATGCGCCTTCCTGCGTTCATTTTTTTTTTTTGTCTTCCCCCCTCGCATGTGTCACGGCCTCCCGTCGTAAGGCAGTTTGACAATCTCAACCCATCATCATTGTCTGGTAGGATACCGGCCACACGTACACCGGTCGACATACTTCACAACACACCCCGGGGACAGCAAAAAAAAGGCACAACGCTCTCAGTTTATTTCCACGGACCGTATATTCAAAAAAAGTACTATACACGGGATTGGCTAGCAGCTGCAGGAAGCAAAAATCAACCAACATACACCGATACGATGGAACGGGTAAAAGACGATGTAAGTACAAGGAGAGGGGATGGGGTGCGACAACAGCTGTGAGTAAATACCATCCTAGTCGTGATCGAGGGATACAAAACAAATGATGAAGCCGAGGAGTTCAGGGACGCAAAATTGAGACGTGCGTAAATGAGGAAAGAAGAGGGGGTAGATCAAACGGTAAGCATCCCGATCGTACATTGGGTACATGTATAATAAACCTAGTTCGCGTCGCAAGATATGTGTTGTATGAACAGATGGCGAGTCCAACACGTAGATCGACAAACGTTTGACGTAGAGTCAAGCATTGCCAAATGACAACAGAAGCATTACGACATATCGCTGTCGTCCGGTATGAACCGATGAGCGGTGGAAGCAACCAGAGCACATGGTACTCCAATATGAGATAGGCTCATGCCTTACTGGCACCCAGCAGCCCATAATGTGAGCGCCACCTGCGTGGAAATGGGGTGAGGGCCCTCAAAGATTCTCCTCGCTGAAGAAAAAAGAAAAAAAAAAAAAGAAAAAAAAAACTACTTAAGCCCCCTTTAGGGGTTCGCGCCAAGTCTGCACATGGTGTTGGCGCCGGCGCTCCTGCTGCGTGCACCAAGAGCTCGCTGCGATGCAACTGGGAGAGGCATGGGGCCGGACGTAAGGACGAAGCATCCTGCATGCGGGGCGTCGCCTGGTGCTGACGAGTGTGCCACAGACACCGCGGGCGAGACGGTGACACTCGCCCGCCCGCGCGCAACACCCCATCCGCGCGTCGGCGGTGTGCTGCCTGAGCGACGACCAGAAGGCGACGGCTGCGGAACCCACCGCCCTGCTTCGTTGACGGAACCGAGGGTCGATGCGTAGGGTAGGGCGAATGGTGCTGATGGGGAGTCGGTCGGCGTCAGGGGCGCGACGCTCGGGCTAGACGAGCGTGAGGTCCGCTTCGTTCGGTGACGCCCACGCTCGATGGATGGGGCGGGAGAGATGGGCCCAGACGAGCCAGATATGGTGGAAGTAGAGGCGCCGAGCGGTGAGCGATGCGATCGTGAGGATGAGCGCGAGTGGTGAGTGAAGTTGCCTTCGTCATCTTCGCCGGGAGGCGAGCACGAACGTGATACACCTCTGCATGATTGCGAAATGCTTCTGCGTATGGATTGAGAACCGCCCTGGCGGGCTTCGTAGATCATGGATTCAATCTCCTGCCCTGCACGTTCGGCATCTTCCCCATCGACATGGCCCCACCCGACACTCCACCCAACTTCGTCAATCTCAGTGATGTCCCAACGATAAGCGATATCAGGCTCGATGCAGCCCTGAAGGACTAGTTCGGCCCCACGACCAATACCTGCAGGCATATTGTATACACCTTAGAAATAGATAAAGATACGTAAACGAACTTCTTCACAATGCACGCTATCGCCCAATAGAGGGCGAGGATGTAAAAAGCACTTACCGCGTAGAATTTTCATTTGCAGCCGGGGTTCAAATTGGTCCATGAACGGCAACCGGCCAGTCAATAGCGCGTAGAGCATCACTCCCAAAGCCCATATATCTTGAGTAGGGTTTGGCTGATAAGGTTGGCAGGTAGGGTAGGCGCGTAGCAATTCAGGTGCGGCGTATGGAAGTGAACCAGGTTGAAATTCGTATGCGACATGAGAGGAGGCTATCGATTGCCGAGCAGGTGAGGGAAGAGGTGACGAAGTGCGAGAGCGTGGTTGGATATCACGCCGTTGTATGATCGATACATGGAGGGAGCGAGCCGGCTTCCTTTGTCGTCGGGGAAGTGTGGCATGGACAGGTAAAGTCGCCGTCTGTTCCCATGGCTTTGGTCGCCGCTGCTTTAGGAGTGCATGATAATTCTGGGACTGACGTTGGTCATGGGTATCGTGTTCACCGAAAGGCCTCGACAATCCAAAATCTCCAATTCTGCATACACCCATCTCATCCACAAGCACATTCTCTAACTTGAGATCCCCATGCACTAGCCTCATGTCCTCGTGCAAATACCGTACCCCTCGCACTACCTGCCTAAACATCATGCCAGCATCGTCATGAGGGAGGGCAGGATGACCGACCCGTTCAAGGATATTGAACAAGGAACCAGCGGGGCAGTACAACATGATGAAGAAGTCGGCGTACGAAGTGTGCTCGTAACGAAAGAGGGGAAGGATATGCTCGTGAGATAGCAACTCCCAGATGCGTACCTCATTCTCGAGGCATTTACGTGCACGTTGTGGGTTATCGGTCTTCGAGATATCTGAGCGCCGTACTATTTTGACAGCGACAGTGCCACCCGAAGGTGCAGACGCACGCCTGACGGTGGAGAAGCCGCCGTGGCCAATGATCCCACCGAGTCTATAGCCGGCGACCTCTTCGCCCTCTTCATCAGGAGGAGGCGCGGGTGATACGACAGGGCTGAAAGCAGAGAGGAACATGGCGGCGGGGGACATAGAGATGGCACCCTGTGTGAAGGATGCCGAGAGAGGAGGGCCGAAATAATCGTGCTCTGGTGCAGAGCCGGCGGCTATCGGTGAATCGTGACGACACTCTTCGAGGAACTGTTGTGAGACCTTCTGATCGAGGTCTTCATCGAAGATACCGGTTGAGGCTGCATCCTGCGCAACGTCGCTGTCATGAGTCAAGATTTTTGGCGTCCCGAAATGCGCAGGGGCATATCGAGGAAGGCCATCGACAGGGGGGCTCTGGCCACAGGAAATAGGTAAATGGGTGGCCTGCGTAGGCATCAAATGAGCAGATAAGATATACCAAGATGCTGGTCGATGGCAAAGAGGAGATAGCAGGGCAAGGTGGAAGAGGAGAAAGCAGTGAGAGCAGGTGGACGATAAAGAGCCAGGGTAAATGATGGAGAGGACAACCTGTGAAAACTCACAGCCATGGAACAGCCGGCTAATGCCGCTTCCGGTGGCGCTGCATTCTTTGTCAACCCCAGACCCACTATAGACTCTGGTTTCCGCACCATCACTACTAGGCCTTTGTCTGTGTCTTCGCTGTCAACTGCCAATATAGTACGGCGCTCAGTTATTTCAATCCACACTCTATGCACACCATACTTTGTACTTCTCATCAACCGGCCGGTCATCCTGCGCGCCCTCGTGACGCGGTGTTTGCACGAGGACGTGAGCTTGGAGCACGGAGATCACAAGTTAGAGAATGTGCTTATGGATGAAATAGGCGTGTGCAGAATAGGAGCGTTTGGATTGTCGAGACCTAGCGGTGAACACGGCGCCCGTCAGCCCCAGAATTACCACACTCGACCCAAGGTCATAGAAACTGTAACAAGCTGCGACTTTGCCTGTGCATGCCGTAGGAAGCCGGACTTCGATGTGTCGAACATGCATCGGCGTGATATCCAATGGTGCTCTCATGTCAAGTGTAATTCCAGAACGACGTCGACTGAGGTCGGCTCTCAACGGCCTTGACAGCATCAGCTCGCCCCTCCGTCACCTCCTCGACCCCCTTCATCATCCATCATCTCTTCCTGGGCCTGGCCTGTGTATTTTTATTACAGACCCCCGCCCACAGGGTTTAGCCGACCGATCCCCTTTCGTGCCTCCGATGTACCCTCCCAGTCCGCCGAAAGCCTACCCGCCCCGTTATTCCAAGGTCGGCCCGGTCCCGTGACCGCGTTACTTTGGTTTTAATCCATCATAATAATGCCATCGAGCATCATAATCATCAGGCGTATTATCAGCGATATTATATTCTCAGTGCTCATAACCGCTGTTCCAAAATTCTACCGCCGTGTCAAAGCGGTGAGATTAGGCGCAACCCACGGCTCGCCGTCACAGTCATCGTCAGCCCCATCTCGTGATCAGTATTCGCTCTCTGCACCGCCGCAACCATCAAGGTTATATAACCACCACCATCAGCATCGTCGTTGCCAGTATCAGCATCAATCATCTACAGCTATTCGCCGTGCCGACACTGCATTGCGAGATGATATCCCAGAGACGTTACTGCGCAGTGCCAACACCTCATCCATCAACGCTGATGATTTGGTTCGTTCCGTCCATTCTTTCCCCCCCCAAAAACTACCCGTACTCAGTGTCGTCTTATCCTTGCCATTCATCTCCCGTACCTACCTGTTTGATGACGTCAACCAATACATTTTGTTTCTCAACAAAGTTCCTATCTTAGAAGGCTCTTTTCAATATATCCTAGGCATGCGAATCCCTGGAGGCTGCAGTGCAAGGCGCAAGTGGCGTGACGCTAGTACTGAAGCAGGAGCCAAGTAAGAAGAGTATGGAACGAACGAGGTGCGCGTGTCCAATAAGAGTGTTCTCCGCGGTCGATCGGGTATTGGTCGAACAAGAAGTCATATACGGTATGGATATCGTAGCGAGGTGTGTAAGAGGCAAGCGTGAGGATGAAGAGGGGATGGGGGTAATAATATATGCGATGGTCCCTCTGCCTGACAAGCTCTCAAGTCCACTGGATGCACCACATAAATCTCTCGGAAGGCATAAAACCGCTGGGGCGCCCTCGTCTACTGCAAATGTCGCAAACGCGGGAATCGGTAACTTAGACGAAGAGCACCACGACACTGGCAACCAGCAGGGCAAGGAGTACGCCCACTGCACCGAAAGCCTCCGACTCGCGCGCTCCCGCGTTGGGTATTACTGCATTCGATGCGGCGGTGGGGGTGGAGGCGTTGATGAGAGATTGTGTGGGGAGCATGTTTGGGGTACTCGAGATCTGGAACATGGGTGGTAAAGGACTACCGTCGAACTGGAAAAGATGAAGCTTGTATCCATCTACGGGGTCCAGGAAGGTCTGCCACAACTGCAGGAGTTGGACTATACTGTAGGACTGAATGAAGTTGGATACGGGGGCGCAGGGATCCTGAACTTGTTGAAAGCCGTCCAGGTAGGGAGTTAAGGTCAAGGAGCCATTGTCATTCTGTACATATGTCCCGTGAAACCAGACCAGGACAGCAGTAATGCAATTTGGTAGCGTGCCTAGCGATGTAAATGTCAGTGAAAGCAAAAGAATGAATGGCTGTAGCGCAAACCATTCCCATTCATTCGGTACAGCGCTGTCTCAAAGAAACCGTCTTGGGTGCTAAGAAGCAGTGTTCGTGAGCCACAGTGCAAGACACCAAGCTTGAACACTCACAAGGAATATGATATGCCTGATGTCACAGGAGGATTAAAGGATCTATTCCCTGGGTTGGCAAAACCCTGCAGACATGGTTACGCGATCAGGTTGCCGAACGAGATGCCATAATTTAGAGAGCGCACGGATCCAGTTAAAACACGTTTGCTCCCTGAGCTCCATGTTCCTACGAGGGTAGTTGCTCTTTGGGCGAGGGCAGGAACTGCCGTGAGCATTAAGAGCGCCAAGGGTATAAGCAACATTGGTGTAGAAGACCGGCAACGGATATGTAATTAATCCAGAAAAAAAGTGCCACAGAGAGGGAAGAGGGACCAGAGGGGGGTCTTGAGGGTAAGGAAAGGGAGATACGGGGTGGCTCAAGCAATGTCGACGACAAGGAATAGTGGAGAAAGATGATTTGCATTTGTTTGGCCACACCCTTTGTCTTGCCCATTGTGGCGGTGGCTGTCGCTACGCAGAGTCGGCCGCACCGACTCCATGACAATGTTGCAGAGTATGGCCTTTTATGATCACATATGCTACCTGCGGTGCCGGGTATTTTGTTGGTATACCGCGCAAGCTTGTCATCAATGTCGTGCTTGTTGATTTTCTCTTGGTGTTCAACAATTGGGCAGGGTCTGGGGACAACCGTGAATGCTTGCCAAAAACTGTGCATGGATACGCTATTCGCAAGAGGATCTTAGTTTACACGTTTGAGGTACTTCTTGCAACAGTGACAGGTGGCTTAAAAATTGCTGGTGAACTTATCATTGTAACTTTTGGTGGTTATCAAGACCGCCTGTTACCGCATGACGTCTTGTGGCGGCTATGTTTTATTCGAACCACTATGGATACCTAAAACCTAATCGATACATTGAGAGGGCAAGGATGTGGAGCCACCATTAACAGACAATATCGTGATGAATGGACTACCCGTTGGGGTGAGTCCACAGGCATACAGTACATCAACAGTGTGTTTTCTTCTAATCTTTCTTCAAGTCTCGTTGAATCACAAACATCCGGTCGCCGTCCGCCGTAGAGCCGATGTCTCTCGCGCCCTTCATAACATCCAAACCATGCAGACTCTGACCTCTGGCGATAACAATAAAGATCTCAAGGCCATCACCGACCTTAAGCCGCGAGTCAGCGGAACGGCCAAAATAGCAGGGAGCCTGCAGGGACTTGCCTCAATGTGACGCTCTGTTGCGCTAGTGAAGGAGTCGATGACTATTGAAAGGACGTCTGATAAAGGCAGGTGAGTTGGATGCGGCATGCCGGGTGCTGGTGTTTGGTTCTTAAAGTAGATCTTTAAGAGCCGAATCAGGTAACAGAGGAGCGCGGGAAAAAGTCGGTGAAGGATCGGCCGTAAAATGCAGGAGCGACGGATTAGTCTCAGAGTCTGGTCAAATAATCCAAACATACTCGCCTGATTGTCAAGAAACGGCTGTACAAGCGATTGCGCCGCCCCAGCAGCACGACACGTCTCACGTTCGTAGGATCCAACGGGATCAAAGGAGTATACGGCTCCAGATCCTGTTAGGAAAATACATATCGTATGTTCAGTAACGAGCACGCATCGTCCTAGGGAGTTGGCTGACGGACCGTCTTCCTCAATACCACCGAGGATGTTGTACACATAGTAGGGGAAAAATCTTTGTGCGTAGAGCATCGTCTGAATTAAACGCGCAATCGCCCGCAGTGGCATGTCTTTCGCATGTGCATGGCGATACCACTAATCTAGGTTAAGGCCTTGTTTATAGTCAAAGAACATAGGAAGCGCATACCTCAAGCCGTTGCTTGACTTTCTTCACAAACATGTTTCCGTCGGCGGCGAAACCGTTGACTGCAAGCACTGCGCGATCCGTCCTGAGAGGGTATACGCGTCAGCGCGTGGCCAATAATACTCAACAGTAGAAAACGCGCGCACAGTCGAAAAACTTTCGGCGCATAGCGCGTCTGGATGCTAAATCCCTCGCTCTGTCGGGTGTCGCCCGCTATGACGCTAAAATCTGCACCTGCGATAGCGAGGATCGTGCCACCGTTTTCGGCGTAGGGATTGAAGTGCCTTTGCTGGGGGTGTGCGAAAGAGTCCATTGGGGAAATATGAGGAGGTATAAAGAAGAAGAGAGAGCAAAACAAGAGAGGAAAGGCGGGCAGAGCACGAGACGAAGGCGGGCAGAGCAGCGGACAAGGAGAAGGGATAATATAGGAAGCGGCCGCGTCATCTCCAGATCCGCCCAGATATCGTGCGGAGTCTTAAACCGAGCAGTTACTCCGAGTTAATTGCCTTTCTCAGCAACACATCCACTGCAGGCACATTCACGCTGAACTTGCTCCTTCTCGTTATTGCGGCAATATTCTCTGTTGTGTAATCCTCCGACGACCCTCCGTCCCCCAATCTCCCTGCACAGTTCTGCACCCGTGCTCATCTTATCACCCTGACCATCCGTACAAGAATGACTCTGGAACGCCCTGCTTTCGTCTGTTTCTCTGCAACACGCACTCCTTTCACAGGTAAAGCAGCTCTCGCACGAGATCCTGGACCACAAGTTAGGCTAATGTCTGTTTTTCTCCGGCATGTGTCCACCCAGTTTTCTTCCACCTCTGCCGTGCGATGACATGTGAAGCCCACAGTGCGGCCGCTCAGCTGTGTATCACGGCGATGTCATGTTAATGATTCGAATTTGACTTCGACTTTCCGCTCATCAACACCATTATTTTTTTGCATGTTTTTTGTCATATCCCAGAAGCTGTGCAGGTCCACTAGAATGCGGATCTCATTACTACGTTCGTAGCCTCTGTGCCCACCGCACGACAACAATAAAGCAGTGCCGTCCCAACCTTACCAGGCCTTCAAACCCTCAACAATGCCGTCTTGGACTCTCTCACAACTTCATCCGAGATTTCTCCCCGCCCGTCTGCGCGCTCCAATCTGCTGGTTCAGGATGCTTTTCTTCTCACAAGTCTTCTGCCAAGTTGTTTTATTCGGCTTGGGGATCCACCGGCCTCCGAAACTCGCGATATTTTTCTTGATCATTGTATCTCTGAGGTTGGCTTAGAGTCCGACACTCAGCTATCCCGGAATATTTATAGTGCGTGATCTCCTCATTTTGCCTTTAACTCGCTTTCTTAATGTCCGCGGTCCTTGTGCTCAGAGCCTTTCTAATCCCGAAGTGCGCACCGTGCCTAGCTTGATGTAGCTTACCTCGTCAGGCTGGTGTCAAGCTCATAGCATTCACGAGTGATTCTAGATGAGCTGCTTGAAAGGCTACGAGTAATAGAGCTCTGCGAATAAGTAACGGGTTGTTAACAGCCGTTCTATGTCAATGTGGTAGCGGGTTGCTAACTTGTTATATATACCCCGTTTGTTAGCGATGGCAAAATAAGTCAGGCTTCTTGTGTCATGGCCAGCTGCGGCTTCCTTTCCCTGGGATAAGCAGGTCAGGGAGATGCATACCCAAGCATGGGAACGATATCACCACTCCACGGCCGATTCCCTCTTCTTTTTGAGCAATTTGGTTTTCATGTTCATGTACATAATCTCGCCAAGACGCATGCCCCAGCCCCGAAGGGAAACACAGAAGTCAACTCGGTTTGTAATGTCCATCGGTGTTCCAGATGTCGATCACGGTGACCCCGGCAACCCGCGGGGCCCTGGTTGGTAGTGGAAGGTGTAAAGCCCCTAGGCTGGCCTAAAGTCCGGCGCCAAGTAGGTTGGCCACGATGGCTTCGTGTGATAATATCACCGCCGTCAGGACGATGCACCACCTCACTTCACATTTTATGCTAAATCCGATGTGCATTAAGATTTTACGCCGTCTGAGGTCATGCACCGTGTCTGTTGAGCCTTTGCCTCCGCGGCTACTATCCGAGTCTATCTTCATCTCCGCATATGTGAAGTTCCTGTCCTGTCACACTTAACCTGCCGCGGGATGCAAAAATGTTCGGCATCTTGCGTCGACGCACCGATGACGATGCTTCGGGTCGCGTGCCTCGTTTACGAGTATAGCACACACATGGGAGGTTTTGCACGTCTGTTTATGAAGTTATTCTTGTGGCCTAATCCTGACATTATATCTCCATCTCTATGTTTGGTAGCAAAAGTGGAGCAGTGTCACGCTCACGGAGATGCTTCTTGAACAATACTACTGTACATTGATCCGAAAGGTGTGCATCGCAATATAAAAACATCAAGATTGCAACAATGCATAATTCAGCAGTGTTGTAGCAGATGCACGCTGCGTAGGGCGCATCGGTATGGATCCTTACGCCTTCTTTATGTGGCATAAATGTTGCGAGGTCAGTTGATACGATGAAACAATCATGGTGAATGCGCATGCGCCCTATCGTTATCACAGAAGACACGCTTGCGCTGGCCTGCAGCGAGTAGACCCGGGGGAAATTTCTCATCAAGATAGCCGCTCATTTGTGAAAGCATACCCGTGTCTTCACACCACAACTTCACAGATCACGATCAAAAAAGTATGATCCCCGTGATTGTCTGAGGCGCATGTACGACCGCGTGCATAAGTCCTACTATGTCTGACTACCCGCGCACTTGTCGCAGAACAAATGGGATTTACTAAGCATCCCAGACCCGAGGCGTCTGCACTCATTTTCCGATTCATCCGGCCTGTCAGAATACTTCTGGAGCCTTTAGATTAGACGCAGTCTGTGAGTTCATTGTTGAGGAAGCGTTGGTTGTATGACATTAGGAAGTGGGTTACAGTAGTAATTAGTAGGTCTAGGTGGAGATTAAAAATTGCCAGCGCCGAAGTCCATGAGTTGTATGGCCAACTTTGATAGTCATGTTGATGCCCGCAGCCCTACTTCGGGAGGGGGAGGGGAGGAAGAGGAGAGGAAGGGGTGGGTCAGATTGAAGACTTGAAGCTTGAAACTATATATCCGCCAGTGGATTATTTCCTTCAGCAAAGCAGTTTCAGATAATGTCGTCCACATATGTCGATCACTATAGTAAAATCCCCCGGCTTCAGATCCTCCAGTTTTACATCGCAGAAGAGTCAATAACACGTGTGCTGTAGAAACTTGCGAAGAAATACATCAGGATCATTGAAGCATTTTAAAAAAAAACTACCCCCCCTGGCTTTTCGGCTACACTGTCCAGTGGTCGGTACCCCTTCACACATCGTCGACTTTTCTTGAGTCGTAAGTGTTGCAACGACGAAGATAGAAACCGTTACGGCTTACTATTACCTATACACTCATTGGGTCCTACTGTCGAGGCAGCGAAACCCATTTCCAAGTCACTCTGATGGCCAGGAATTATATCCAGTTCAAAGTTGCATCATTCGTACCGTTGTCAACATGTGCTGAGACGGATTTCGCCAAGGCGTACTGGTCTATTGTGTCCACCATGTATTGCGCGTCGCGTCACTCGCGCAACGTGCCAGGCAAGATGTCCGCCAGAGAACTGTTCAGGACGCTGTACAAGATTCACGTAGCTAGTCTATATCTTTTGGGGTTCTGGCCACTCTTGCCTGTAATCAGTGCGCGATTGTCGCCAGTCCCAGTAGTACCATGTTCCCAGCGTACGAGCACATCCAAAATCTGAGACCAAGGCCGTTTGCTGCTATTGCAGGAGGTATGCGCACTGGATTTGAGTGGTAGGGAAAGGGACTCGGTGACCTGAGGATAGTCTTTAGCGATGACCGGCGACACAGCAGAGACTAGTGGCAGAGGTTCCGGTATCGAGAGGTAGTGGCACACGTCGAAACTAATTAGCCCAGTCAAGATGAACTTCTCGATGGCATCGTTGACAAGGCGTATAGCGTGTCACTAGCCTCTTTGTTTTACTCTTCCTAAGTGAAAATCGCACGCGTTTCGCTAGGCCGTTAGGTCGGATAGCATCCATGATACTGAATCTCAGAAGTCTCGCAGCGAATCAATCAGAAATACCAAACACGCGCCGAGTGTCGACTTCACGGCTGTCCAGGTATACAATCTAGCGGCAAGCTCCGGTCAACCAAGAACGAATGTTTCATATTAGCAGCATCACTAAGGGAGGAAGTCCATTTCCGCAATAGCATAAAGCGGACGCATGCCACGGCCTCCGTTGCACAAGAATGTCACATAACACAGGACGTAAATAAACGACACCAGGTCGACCACAAAGTCGTGAGGCCATGCATTTGGAGAAGGCTCTCTTAGGACCTTAAAAGACTGGTACACGTGTGTTCCCTGAGGACGATCACGTTCGAGTTAAGTACTATAATGACAGGCAAGCTATATTGAAAGACAAAATATACCAATCAGAAATCACCCTGCGTGCTCGCTTGGCTCCCACATTGACGTGTTTAGCCAAACCGAAATCTATCAACCGGCCAAGGTTCCTGTCTCCATCGCTAGGATTAAACATAATAGTCCCGAGACTGACGTCCGGTGAAGGATACCACATCCCAGCAGTATATTGTGCTGGCCTAGAGACACAAATAAGTACATAATCTGATAGTAATTGTCAAGCCAAGGCTTATCAATCAGAGGGTCATCGCCTCAGCCACCTAGCTTTTTTTTTTGGTGGAGCTTGAGGGACACGACAGTTGATAAGGTTAGCCTCGTGTCCCGAACAGGGGGGGAGGAGAAGGGTTCCACTCCTCGGCGATAACATCGCGGGAGACAGATGAAGTCCATGGGAGGCTCTACCCCGAGGAAATGCTGTTACGCACACTCGCCGGAGGCAGGTAGTGTGGGGATTGGGGTAGTCAGTAGCGCACGCTGTCAGCTCCGTCCGGGAGGATAGGCCACCCCCATACCCACTAAAACTCCGGGCACTTATGCCAGTCAGACGGCAGGAAGGGCTCGTCGTGGAGGGTCTTCTCCCACATTCGTTTCACAGTACTCACACACAGGGTCTTTGTCCGTAACATTTAGAGTTGGTCATTTGGCAACCAAATTTCAGTTGCAAGTTTATGGCGGTCAGTCAGCGGAGTGTGATTTCTTTCTTTGAGTGTATAGCGAGAACATCACCTTGGTGCTCTATGCACCACTCACAGCGTAGCTTCTAGATAAGGTATAGGGATTCAGAGACCAAAAACATCGTGTATATGCTAGGCAGGGTTTATTGGAGGCATCACAGAATCAGTAATCCCACAACCTAGTACAGAACTGAGGCAGACTTCAGGCACGGGTAGACCCTCGAAGGACCACAGTTCTTTAGCCAGGTCCAATATGATGCTTTGTCCTGAGACAGGACATACAGTAACAATATGGCCCATGGTCTCAGGAGGATCGCATATTTTGCACGTTGCACGTGTTGCAATCAGCCACCAAGCTTTGTTACACGTAGACTTCTCCGACTCGACGCCTTGCCAAGTATCCCCTCCGAGGTCTCGTACCAATAATCCTTCACGGTGAACCGCTTCCTGCAGTCAACCCATGTTGGTTGTTTGTCCCTTCCATACTCCACCAAAAAAAAAGCTTCTTGCCGACAGCATCCCCCGGGTTGTTCCTCGGCCAATAATCGCGCTGCGGTTGAGGCCGATGGCGCTAATATCGCGCGGCAAGGACTCGGGAGGGCTTGGCGTGAGACTTGAAAGTCCGCAGCTGATGGCTCAAAAGTCAGCGCCAGGCTGATTCCGATATCATGATGAACTCCCAACCGGGCTGGATGGACTGAGCGTGCCTTTGATAGTGGATGAAACCTTCGGATCGGGTTCACTATCATAGGTGATACTCCCATCAAGACCGGTGGCTGCATCATCCGCAAAGTCATCCACAAAATGGCCTCTATGACAATCTCAGGATGCTCATGAATATCGACGACGGACTAGTGCTGTCAGAGCAAAGCTGGCCACTCTTGATTTCTTGGTAATTGCTCGCGTCGACCCATAGTTCTCTAAGCTTTTGCCTGAGCTGACTGCAATTCCTTTGATGTATGAATGCTTATCGTCATCGGTCTTGACATCCTTAAACCCGCTTGTGCTCTCGCAATGTGGCATCGCTCTGCGGTCGGGCCGAGGGATAATGTTCGGCTGTAGTTCATTTGCCATCGGTGTGTGTTCTAATATATGGTATATCGGGTGAGTCAACCAGGATATGTGCCTGCCGAGGCTTACTGTTTTGGATTTACTTCCTTCTCGAGATAGAGAGCCTGCTATGGCAATTGGAGCTGATGCAAGCAGATACAAGCCATGCTGAGATTCGAGCCAATTCAAAGGTGGCCGCTGCGTCATTGCCGAGAGAGACCTTGAGGATCACATCGATATTGTATGATTGTAAGTCACTCAGACGGCGTGGAATAGCCTAAATGGAAGTGTCTGCTTATTATACCTGGTGTTACAACCATAGGTTTTTATATGGCACGGTACTACAATTCAGGGAATACAGTCATCGTTGTCTTTTATTGTTTTGTTGAAAAGTAATGGTATGTCCTCGCATACCTGTATCCATGAGAGTGCTTGTATAGTTGTCCATTGTTAAAGACAGGAGAATGTTAGATCAATCACAGTCATCTAGAGTCAGTCAGTTTTTTGGAAACAACTAGAATATGTGACTTAAATAGGAGGTTGTCAATGGTTTACGTTTATTGTTCAAGCAGTGTGGGATGGATGGAAGCAGATGTATTCCGCTATGAAAAACGTCACGGATATTTGATGTCATCAGGAGTAGGAAAAGCAAATCCGACGATTCAGATGTTGGCAACGCGGTCTAGATTTTGGAACAGTGTTTCATACACAAACAGCTCAGCCTCAAGAACCGAACACCGAGGGAAAATTCACGAAAGCGTATAGTAAGGTCCAACTATTCGTAGCTGGCTTAAAACTATATAGTATTATAAAGACGGAATCGAAAAAAGAAAAAGAAATGCATTCGAAAGTACGAGCAGGAAGGGTCGTGCACCAGCAATCTCCGAACTGCCTAAAATGGAAAATGCATGTCCAACATTGGAGTCAGTACACAGTTCTGGGCAACTGTAGCATATGCGACTGAAAGAGGAAATTGCCGACGGTTCACTGTCCAAGCCCTATGGTGTGGATTGAAGCAAACAATGTTCTGCTGTGAAAAACGCGAAGGAGAACTTTGGGCATTTGATCTTGTCCAGTTTTGCTTGCTGTGAGGTCCGGGCCGATGAGCCCGGCGATTCAGTTGCTACGAGGCCGATAATGTATGTTCGTACCACTGGTGAAGCGCGTTCAGTACTAGTGATTTGGTTGATGCTGCATAGGAGTGATGCAGCGATACCGGCATCTAATGTATTGATACGCCATGCCAGTGCTTTGGATCACACGCGAGGCGGCAGCATCCCGCCAGTGGAAAAAGCCAACACACTGCGATGTCCTCTTTGTGTGTATCGACCAGTGAGATGATTGCTGCGTCGCTTGTATCCTTTCTCATGCTTAAACACACACCGCTGACATATGGCAATATCAATCTCGTGGTCTACATGATCATTCAAGTCTACAGTTGTACAATAGCATACATTGGTGCTAGCAGATATTACGACACAAAACGTTTCAAAATCTCGTCCGGAAGACGGCCATCATTTCCGAGCCTCTCGTATACATGCAAATGTCCCTTCTCGCACATTAGGGACAGACGACGCGACTCCCCATGCTCGACGGCGATCTCCTGGATGGTTTCCAAAGCCTTGCCAAGACGCTGGAGGCTAGTTTTCGCTGTCCTACGGTGCTGTACCAGTTCCTGGTCGTTAAGGTGGCGCTTCTGGATCTCAGAAAACTGGCCGCGCGTGTGCACTCCGATGTAGAAGTGCGGTGTCTGGGAGAGGTAAAGTTGTGGATATATCTCAAGCCAATTGAGATTTATGATGTTCTGCGTTGAGCGAGTCGTCAGCTCTACCAGGGTGCTTTGCGGTACTTCAGTGCCGCCACGAATGATGCGCAGCTCTGAACTGCCTGTTGATGAACGGGCGTGGGCTGTGGGCTTGATGTTAAGGCCTGCCAACGAACTGGCAAGGTCGTCGAGGTTCGTAGCAGAACGTGAAGATGATGAGGTTTTGGTCGCTGGAGCGCTTGGGAGACAGGCGTCAGCAGAAAACCTCACAATCATTTGCAGCCCATAAAAATCCTGTCAAGTCACTCCTTATTAGCATATACGTGCATGGGGAAGGAATCTATCACTTACAAACTTGATCACCCGATTATGTCCGCTGGCTTTCTCGCAGCCTTTCGCCGCTCGAGTCGTAGCATCGACAAAATTGTGGCCGTAGCCCCAGCTGCACGGTTCCTTATCCCTCGACTCCCACCTGTTCAGCAGGATTGTTCTGTCCCCGGCCAGGTCCACATCGATACGGAAGTCCTTATCCACTGTGGTGCCGTCAATCCACCGCATGAGCTTCCTCAGGCCATTCCTGTCCGTGATGACGTCGATCGACGGCCAGTCAATCTCTTTCTTCAACGTGTCTGCGGCCTTCAGGAGCGGTAGCAGGGTCGATGTCCCAATTTTCGAAGCATTTTGATCGATGAAGTTGATACCAGTGTCAGTTTGCAGAGTAAAGGGAGGGCTACGATTTGTCCACTCCGGTGGCGATCCTATGGATAGCAATAATACGTCTCGTCAATTTTCCATTCGCTAAGATTGGAGTGGTCATATTAATGTACGTGCCAGGAACCACGATTGTCGGCTGCTCATCCTCCGTCCAGCTATACGATGCGATGTATTCGACGTCGCCGATTTCGGCTGGAGCGGTGGTCGCTGACGTTCCGGGTATCTTAATAGTCTCGAGAACCTTTGTCTTATTGATACTTTCCCAAATGTCGCGCCCTGGAGGAAGGTTAAGGCCTTCCAACGTCCTGGGGTGTGGGGTCGGATACATCCCTCCTCGTCCTCCTCGCCCACCGCCCCCTCGTCGGTAAAAGCCACGATTGTAAGCAGAGCTGGGTTGCATTGTACTGCAAGGATCGCGGTGTGTAGTCCTTCACTCAACTCGCCCCCTATATACTATCCATCTTGTACTGGTCATAGTCCTAGGATAGGGAAGACTCTATTGTGTGATGTAGTCGACATCTTCATTATTCAGCGCCAATTCTTACTGAATGGGACTCATTCACATCGAGAACCATTGGTTCCAATGGAGACAGGTAGCATCAAAGCCTACTGTCGAAGTGCGCAGCAGGTCATGAGGCCAAAAATGAGGCAGCTATGTCGTCATGTTTGTCACGTGGAACTGATGGACTCCTTTCTCTGCAGATCTATTGAGTAACACGCGTTCGGAAACGGCACAGTAGCCGCCTATCATAGATCGCTGAGCATAGCCGCGGAGCTATTGCTGCGTAGTTGTCTTACATGGGCGCTGATAGCTCACTGGTGCTGAATGTGTACGAGAGCACAGGCTTCTCCGCAGCCAAAGAGTCGCAACAACGTCGTATTCAGAATGGTAACCTAAGTCCTCGCCACACACGAACCAGCGTTCTAGCGAAGAACAAGACTGCATCTTCGATGCACTAATCAGAATTTGTGAATCTGTTCAACGTGTCAGCGGGCAGGCAGTCCTCCGAGTCATCGCTCAGACGCTCGAAAACCCGCAACATCCCCTCCTCACAGAAAAGGCTGAGCTTCCGCGACCGGCCACGCTCGATCACAACTTCCTGTATAAGCTCCAAGACTCTCCCAAGACGCTGCAAGCTAGCATCGACCTTCTGATGGTGCATCACTATATTGGCGTCATCCAGGTGCCTTTTGCGGATCTCGCCGTACACACCGTGTTCGTGTACTCCAACGTGGAAGTGCGGCGTTTGGGATAGACAGAACTTGGAATAGTCGTCGAGCCAGTCTAGTCGGTTGATGGTGCGCAGCGAGCGCGTCGCGAACTCAACAATAGAGTTTTGTGCTACCTCGCGACCGCCCTGGACTACTCTGAGTGTTTTATT